>CABEEJ010001501.1:0-77702 GCA_901482245.1 Timema douglasi
TAAAGCATATAACCCGAACGGGTAGTAAGACGCGGTGCTAAATAATAATAATAATAATAATAATAATAATAATAATAATAATAATACATTTTCTTATCTATTATCATCATCATCATCATCATCATCATCATTTTTCTATAAATATAAACCATAGCCAAGGAATTTATCTTCACGCCCAAAAACAGTTGGCACAATGTGTTTCTAGCAGTTTCTTTCAAAATTCAAAATGGAGTAATCCATTGTTTGTGTTATTTGTACTCTCTCCTTCTTTGTGTTTGATAAAGGCAACAATGCCGAAATATTATTCTATTTGTGTTAAAGTCACCTTTGTGCATTGGATTCTTCCCACATTTTTGCTCTTTCCCTAGGTGGGCTTTCTTCATCAAATTTATTCTTAGTAGTTTATTTTTCCTTTTTCTTTAGTTTTATCAATTTCCTTTATTATAAAATTATCTAGCCATTGGGCCACCTCATTTTGAAATAAATGATAAATGAGTATTGAAAGTATGTGTCAGATAAGAGTATCCAAGAAGAAAATTGCTGCTGGGCCTGCGTAAATCGTTGTGCCAACCACGAGCCAGGGAATGGCTTAAGGCGAGTAAAAAAACATATTTAAAGTTCATTGTAGCATTTTTGAATTTATGGTACATAAGTGAAATCAGAAGTTAAATATTTACTTGGCCAATGAAATGAGAATTATGGTAAATGTTGTACAGATTTAAATGTAGATTAATAATATAAACTTTTTTGTTTAATAAAGTGATTTAAAAATACTATTAAGTTTCTGTAATAAAGGGCCTTGTTATGAAAAGAGCTTGGCAAATAGTTTCAAGAAATGTATTTATAGTAAGACTAAAGGAATAGTTTAAAATACATACAAGTTTAATCACGATTTTTCTATTTATGAGTTAACTATTTTGAATTAACTAGTTACCAGTTTCAAGCAAAAAATATATACTGTAACCTACTTCTACCAAAATACAACTTTTTATTTAACAAAATCTAATATTTTTACTGCCCACGAAATTGTGTGTGTATTTAGATGTATACACATATAATCCCTTTAGTCGATTGGTCAGTGTCTTTTATTTTACATCCATCATAGCTTGTTGCCCAAGTCAGTTTTTTATTCAAGCCATATATTTTCCACTACTTGCTTGCTAGGCCTGTCAGAGCTTCATATGCCTTATAATCTAACTTAAAACTAGGACAGGCAAAACATCCAGTCCCTGGCTGTTAGTTTATAAATGTGAAAGGGTAAATACATATTTTCACCCATGCCAGGAATTGAACACAGGACTCTTAGTTCAATATAGAGACAAGCTACCGAATGAGCTAAGGTGTTGGATTGGTCAGTATCCGAAGATCAATACAAGCAAATGCTCTTGACTTGGCTATGGCCAAGAAAACCCAACATAAAACAAAAGGCTGTAAGAGTACAAACCTGAAATAACCGAAACAGCGAACGTCCGCGATCAGCCACCATCTCCAGAAGGGTGTCAAAGTGTTTGCCGTCCGTAGTCTCACTGTATGGCACACACAGAGCAAAGGTGAGGAAGTCTAGCATCGCCGATACCACGAGCGCCCCTGTTCCATGACTCTAAGTACAGAGAAACAATTAAGTGAGCTTTTGCATATTTCAATGATAAGATAGGTTAACTCTATAAGAAAAAACTCTGTCACTTTTTAAAAAAAAAAAGTCTATGACATTAGAGAGTCTTGTTTCATGTTGTTATTGATTCAGATTTTTAAATTTTAATATTGATATTTTGACTTTTAATATTTCAAAATTGACATTTCAAATCATTTTCCAAGAATCAGACTTCAAATTAAAAATAGGTTAATTATTTAAAACAAATTTTGTTAAACAGAAACTAAAAGATGCCAGTAGTAAAAACAAAACTAAAAAAACCCAGCAGTGTTTGATTTGTACAAAATCACTAGAACACAAAGATCCTGGAGTATATTTACAATTTGGCAATATTAAAGAGAAATGGTTAAATAACCACTAATGTTCACAGCTAGAAAACTCCATTTTGTCAGTCCGCAATCAAGCCACAACAGCCGAGCGGCTGCCGTCTGTTGCCACAGATAGTGTCAAATTCTATGGATGGATCATGTTGCCAGCAAAGAAAACTTTTCAACCTTTAATCTCATTTTTCAAAACTGGATCTGCTACTTTTTCATTCAAGAAGCTCAATTGTCCTCAAGAGCCTGAGTTGACCTTGTTCCAGACCTACTGCTTCACAGAAAATCTGGAAGTGGCGGGAATAAAGCCAGAGACCTCTGGATCTGTAGCCAGGGTTTCTGATCACTTGATTATGGAGGCAGTCATTCATAATTAATAACTATTCAACCGTGAAAATTCTCTTTTTGTTTGAATAGCATAGCTTTCATATATTAGAGCTGAGAAAAGTACAGAATGTACTGTTGTGTTATACCAGGATCACGATCAACTTAATGTTCACTTAACGTAAAGGTTCTTCTCATGTTTTTAATTGGAAGTGATCACGATGCAGTTATCTTAACGTAGAATGCCAGGTCTCCACCGTGGTTCGGATTCCACGTTAAACTGTAGGTCCTCCATTTCATCTCACAATCACCCTACCATTACACATTAGCGTAAGTGCGTATAACCCGAACGGGTAGTAAGATGCGGTGCTAATAATAATAATAATATCTTAACGTAATAGATGTCCTGGGAGGTCTTTCATGTTAAGTGAACATTATATGAAGGGTATCCCATGATCTAGCCAGCCAATCATTTTGCGAATGATGTCTACAGGGCCATTTAGTAGTTCATTTGTTGGTTTTATGTCCAAGTTTTACTCTTTAGCTTAAGTTCTAGTGATCAGACATTGAAACAAATTAATTAAACCAAAATAGGAAAGCTAAATTTATCAAAACAGTTAAATAACATATTTATTATATCGATGGAAAACTGTAAGCATTCACAGATCATCATTTTACAAATAGTACAAATCACAAATCAAAAAACATAGGTAATCTAGAATGCAGATGTTTGGCTCGAGTTGTTAAGTTACGTGAATCGTGATCACACATCTGTTTTCTTAAGTTAAGTGAACCTTAAGTAAACGTTACATTAAGTTAAAGTTAAGTTGATCATGATCCCGGAATTAGACTAGAATGTTAAAGATGGGGAGATAGAGGTTAGATCCTGGCCGGGTGCAATGAGGTTGGTTTTCCATCAATGGTTTTCAACTCTCCCTCCCCACAAATGCAGTTGCACTTCCTCTAAATTAAAACTTCATAATCTCTAGCACGTTAGTGTAATAGTTAGTATATAGGCCTATAACCCAAATAGGTAGTAAAAAGAGGTCCTAAAAAATTAAATACTAAAAAAGTGTTTACTTTGCTGTTTATGACTTAATAGAAATTGCAAACACAAGAGCATTTGTCAGTAGCACCTAGTCTTTCACAACTATTTTTATAAATTCAATTTTAAATATTTTAGCTATGGTTCTGCGAGTACTCGTATTCTGAGCTGCACGCCGAGCTAGTCGCTTAAGCTGGTGTTCGAGTTCAAAAGTTTTGTAGGCTTGTCATTTTCGAGCTTCCACTTGAAGTACTTAATAATCAATTTGTAACCCTGTTACAACACTTAGAAGAAAAAGAGATTGTTTGGCTCACCACTTCGGCCCCAGTTGACCTCATCTCGGCCACGCTCCACTCCGCTCAACTCCACAAACACGTCCTGGCACTATCAACATCGAACTGACTTGAGAGGCCTGGCTTCATCCCTCGTCGCGCCCAAGAAAAAATACGGGCGATATGCACAGCTTGGGTGTGCGTCACCGACACTGTTTAAAGACTCGCAGAATATTGTTGAGCACGCCATTTGAAATGAGCATAGACTATTGGAGTATGTTCTGGAAGGTTGCTACCCCTTACCCCTCCCCTGCTCCTTTGGTTCTGCGCCATGAGAGCACATGACTTCACTTTGTCTGGTATATATAGGGCATCATTCTGTAATGCCGGTACACATTACTATGTGATCCCTAGGTGAGAAAACTTGTTGCTAGAATAGGTTTACGTCGATACTATCAAAATTCCATTTGACTTAACCAATTCAAAATTATTGTTCAGGATTTCATATTTAAAGACATATTAATTTACTGTACCAGGTCTCCTTTAAATTGCTTGTGGGTCATGGATAATATATATATATATATATATATATATATATTTACACAGTTTGACCGAATAATTTATTTAACGTCACTTTGTGATTTTGAGAGGAACTCTTATTAATTATATGTACTTTCTGCTTCTTCCGCTAGAATAATTTATTTAACGTCACTTTGTGATTTTGAGAGAACTCTTATTAATTATATGTACTTTCTACTTCTTCAGCTTCACTGATGGTCTTGTACTTTGGAGCGTCACCATCTTAGGTTATTATTGACTCTTAGGATGTTATATCTTTTGTTGTTTATTGAAAGTTAGTTTATTAGTGCTACTATTTGCTAGAACATATTTTGATGTTGGTTAAATGTAGGGCCGCGAGTTGGCAGGTTTGCTCACTAAGATGGGCTTTATATTTAACGTAAATGCAGCCAGTTGTGACATTTCTAAATTAAATTATGCTTGTTTATAGTACACCCGATTTCAGCCCGAGAGATATATGTTGTTAAGAACTCTTTGTTCACTGTTTGAGAACCGCCGGTGGTGGAGAGTAAATGCCTTTAACATAACTAGTGCTTTTGGCTATCCTTCATCATTACTTTCATAGGATGTTTACAGAGGTCAATCTAACTTCAGATTGTAAGATTTGTTTTATGTTGCTGTTTATGAACATAGGAAAGAGTCCTGCATGCTCCATACATTATGATTCTATGATGATTGTTTTCAATTCCTGCGCCTAACGCTATTCATGTCTCACTCACTCTTAGAGCTTTTCTTATTATGTTTTTTTGAATAAAATTAACTCTCTTGTGACCAACCTGTCTATTATTATTGGGTGATAATGAGGAGGCGGGTTACAAGAGAAAAGCTGCGCCCCACTGCTCTCTTTGAGAAGATTGGGGATGCGTGGGGAGTATTAGGACAGTGAGTAGGGACCTACCATCATTAATTTTTTTGGTTTGATTGGCCTATTTACTAATTCATGTTTGTTTACTTTTCATGCCGTCTGTGACCATGGTGACCACTCCACAAGCTGACAAGATGATCTTCACCCCGTCTAAGACTGAAGTCTTTTGCCTGAGCTGAGCTCAGTTAATGTCCAGGGATGTCCCATTTTCTCCCAATGCTACTGTGGGTGAGCTCAGATCTAAGCTGTGTGGAGAAATTAGTGGGACTGAGGAGGCAATAGCTGACTCGGGTATGAACGAGGATGCGAGTGAGGATCCGCTGGCCCCTGCGTCAATCATTCCACCCCCGCCCCTGGCGTTCACTAAATGTCAGAGTAAGGTTCTTTTGGATATACTGAGTCGTATCCCTGTATGTGATGGTCAGGCCCACACTGCCCTATTTAAATTATTAGTTGAGGTTAACAGAGCGCCATGTTTGAAATTAGCTAGTCAAAATGAGTTTTTAACTCTGTTTGTCTAAAAGTCTGGGTTTTTGACTCGGTTATTTTCCCATGGGATCAGAACAATCTATCTTTGAGATCACTTATTGACCTTGTTCTGGAGTCATTATTGCCTAGTAGGGTAAGGTAAAAATTGTGTAGGGAGGTTATACATAGATTTCAGTACCACCACAAGTCGATAAGGAACTTTGTATTATCTATTACGAAGGCGGCTCAAGTTCTCAATAGTGGTCTCATCGAACGCCAGATTGTGGATATTATTATTGTATTTATTATTTAGCACCGTGTCTTACTGCCCGTTTAGGTTATACACTTTATTATTCTTGTAAATGTATCCTCCCTTAGCCGATGAAATTTTGTGTTTACGAATAAGCCTTGTACTGTGCAGGAACTATTCTTTTTGGCCTCTACTATAGAGAGCACTTTACTCTCAGAGAACGAGTATTTTTTGGTGTATGCGTCTACGGCGACCAGTTACGGATGCACGGGTTCGCCTCCTGAGCCCACTAATATGGCGTTGTCTATAGCGAATATCCTGTCGGGTGTTCGAGATATGAATGTTTCTAGGAATAGTCCCAGGAATTTGGGTACTAGGAGTTTTGCACCCCGTGATCTCTCGCTTGTTAGGTGTTTCCGTTGCTGGAGGTTAGGTCACGTACAGAGGCAGTATAGAGCGGGAAACTTGTAGGGCGTGCCTGTAGTCATGGTTAGGTCGGGCCGACTCTTTCTAATCACATGTTCCCTCTCCCATTGTTGAGATTCAGGCAGGTAGGTAGGTAGGTAGAAATGCTCTGGTCTTATAGATACGAGGGCCAGCCATTCCATTGTTTGCCAAAGGTTTTTACTTAAGTTAGATGGCAAAGTTAAGGTCGATTATAAATAGATTCCTTCTAAAACTTACGCGGTGGCTAACACATAGTATTGTGGTAGACAGTAAGGTGGTTCTCTTTATCAAGATAAGTGGGTTTTCGTGGAAATGTCCATTTTTCATCATTTCGGACCTTCCTTTTGACATCATTCTGGGAAATGACTATGTTCGACACTCAAGTCAAGTTGGATTTAGGACACTTGGGGATGTCTTAACTTAGAGCCAAGTGTATTAATTCCATTTTGTATTGGGGACATCCCTTGAGGTTTATTCTCGATTTTTGAGGAGTGCAAGGCAATTGATTGTTTGGTAGGTCTATTTCCTGACGTTATCACTGACCGATGGGGGAAGTGCAACATTCTGCCTTATGATATTGTGGCACAGGACCATATACCCATCAGATCAGGTGCTTACCCCTGTGCGCCACCCAAGTTGGAAATCTTCAGAAATTTTATCCTTGATTTAGAGGAGAAAGGAGTTATTTGCCCCTCCAAATCTCCATATTCGAGTCCTGCATTCATAGTTCCGAGGAAAGGTCATGGGCATTGTTTGATTGTGAATTTTACAACAAGTGATGAAAATGAAGGTGATGATCTTGAAGATATATTATCTATGAATCTATAGAGGGTGAGAATTTAATACATATTGTATGTGAGCATCCAGAAGCAGAATGACAGGAAACTTATGTCCCACAAGCATACAGAGAAAGTCCTGCAATTTATTTTTGTAAAATATGCAAAGCTACTGTAGCCCCATGGCTTCTTTGACACTGACTGACAGCTCACAGCTGTCACTTCTGGCAGTCAATATTTAGGTATATACCAAAATTTTGACTGTCAGAAGTGACAGCTGCTAAACACATGTTTTTGCAGATCATATGGTTTTGCGTAGGGATACATAATTTGGTCTGGTAACTTTTCAAAGCTGTCAGTCAGCACCGAAGAAGCCATGGGACTACTGTAAGCATTTCCTTCATCCAGTAAACTGTTTTGTTTTGAAGCCTACCATAGCAATAAGATATTATAAATAGAATACAAAGTGGACAGTGTGTATATTGACTTTACCAGCCTCGGTGGCGTAGTTGGCTAACATGCTAATCGTGTTGAGCTCGACTGCTAAGGATGGGGAGATCGAGGTTCGAATCTCGGTCGGGTGAACTGGGGGTGGTTTTTCCTAAATGATTTTCCACTCTCTCTCCACGCAAATGCGGGTTCCCTTCCTCTAATTCAACCATATCAATTCCTAGCCCATTAGTGTAATTAGTACTTAAAGCGTATAAGCCGAATGGGTAGTAAGACGCGGTGCTAAATATAGATATATATAATATATTGACTTTGTTTAGAATTGTATGTTTATGTCAGATGTCCAAAAGAACTGAACTTTGGAACTTCTTGAGGCAAACCATGGGGACTCACTGTACCACATAATGACTGAAATATATAAAATGTCTGTGTTTTTTCACTTTCACTTAAGTAAAGTAATAATAATTTGTTAATTAAAAGATAATAATTTTTTTTGGTGATTTTGGTTGAAAAAATTGAGCATGTAAGGCCAAAGCTTGTTTTTTTATCTTGACACTGGAAGAGTTAAAATTTTAAAATCATTAATATACTCGAACTTGACTCAAACTCAAGAGCTTTCAGAAATACTTGACTCGAATGAAAAAACCCAAGCTCGCAGACCCCTAGTTTTTGCTACAGCTAAAATTTAACAGTTTTAAAGATTTGAGATTCGAAAACAAATTTAAGATTCAGATTCAAGAAATATGTGATTCAACCCAACCCTAATCTTAAGCATGACATGTAAAAGCACCCCCAAATGTCCTGAAAATACACCTATGACAGGAACAAGTGACCTTAACAGGCTATCTGAGCACTCACCACAAGGCCGATCCACATGTCTAGTAGACTCTCAAGGAACTTGTTGGTAGAGAGTAGCGAGGACTTGTTGAGCTGCTCCTGACGCAAGTCGTAGTTGTCATGCATGGGGTGCATGAGGGCACACACCATGTCTATGGCCGCGTGGGTTACCCCGTCATTCTCCCTCTTGAGGGCTTTCACAACTTTCTTTCCCACACTCTCGCGGAATCTGTACGGATACAACAATGTGCAATGCTTTCCGAGCCAGTACTCATCTAAGATTTTCAGTCAAATTCAAATAATTGCTTACTTGCATGAATCAAATCCAAATTTATTATTTTAAAATAAAAATATTTTGAATCAAGTCTGAATAAATATTTTATAATCAAATGTTATTTACCCCTTTCGGTGGCTGAATGGTCTAAGTGCTAAGGTGTCACTGGACTGTCAATGATGGAGATATCAGGGTTTGAATCCCAGTCAGGTGTACACAGAGTAGTTTTCCCTAAATTGTTTCCCCTCTCCTTTCCCACAAATGTGGGTACATTTCCTAAAAATTCAACCTTCCTTGACCTTAACGCATTGAAGAAATTAGTGAATATGTGTATAGACTGAGCAGGTAGTAAAACAGAGCCTAATAAAAAAGCTATGGTCACTAAACAGGCTTCAAATAATGACTCAATTTCAAATATTAAAGATAAGCGAGTATAGAGGGCCTATCTATGTACAAGTAAAATAATGTTTCTATGTTATCTTCTTAAAGAAGTCAAAATATGATACAAATATTGACTTTTAATTTTAATTTCAAATTGAATTCCATCAAATCTAAATCTAGGATCTATTTGGATTTAAAATTTAAAATTCTATTGTGAATTTTGAAATGAGTACAAATCCTACCGTTGGATTAAAAATTTCAAAGCTTCAAAGAGGCATAAAAAAGATTAATTTAAGTGTGAGTGGTTGATATTGAACACTCATGTTTTTGCTAAGCATATGCACACTATTGGTGTGAGTAACCTTATTTGTCTGTTTTATTTGACTAACCCTAATAAGATAGAGAAAAAAACGAATAAGAAAATAGAGAGGAAAAAAACGAATAAGAGAAAAGAGAAAAAAACCGAATAATAGGATAGAGAAAAAAAACCCAGCATTATTGTAAGTAACTAAGATATTTTCCTGAGAATTATAATCTCTCCAATTCTTGATCTTGACCATATTTAACTCTTTTGCAATCAGTGCATTTTCACTAGACGGAGCCAAAACACTCAGGCAAATTTTCACATATTTACCTCTAAACATTTTAAATTTCCACATAAAAAACATTATTAGCTTATATACATAAAAAAAATCACACTTATACTATAAACATTGAAAATTTATAGAAAAAATTAAATAATTTATTAGACTACAGTTATTTTGTGAAACAAATCTAAATTTTGAAAATTAAATTAGAATTTCTAATTCAGAACTACAATTATTATTATTTCCTTGTCTTCCTTATTCATCAGTCATCCTGCAAGAAATATTATTTATTTCTGTAAAATTGGATACTTGTTTGGTGTTTGTAGCTTATTTTGATTCTGAACTACATAACATTTTGTAAAATCACGTAAAGGGAAGAGGAAGAGGTTGCTCAGGTGACATTACCTACCTGTAGTCTTCATCAACCATATAATTCTCATCACTGTCAGACATGCTATGAACAGCTGGATTCCTAGGATATGGCAGATTATCATCGTCACCAGTGATGTCAGAATCACTTATTCACAAAGTCACTGTCACTGTCAATAATATCTAAATAGTCTAAAATGTCAGTGTCATTTAGCCTAGAATATGGACCAGCCATTGCCTAGCTAAAATATTTCAACTAAACAACATTTAAAAATAATAGAAGCAAATATATTTATATAAATAAGGAATAAGGGAAAAACCATCAACTAGAAACGTATTCACACCATGATGTAAACAATGAGCATACCATATTTCAACTGTTTAAAATAAATAGTTTTTCTCAGACCAATGGTGCTATCTGTTGGAAAAAGTATGAAATTAACCTAAACATTTAGAATACTGTGTGTGGTGCCACCTAGTTATTAAAAATAAACTTACACAGCAAGATTTAGCTGGCGCCGATATATCAGCCGCGAGAGTGTTCTAGCAGTACCTTGGTGTGCCGATATTTCGGCGTGCTGAGTGTTTAAGGGTTAAAATGTAAGCAAACTTCTGGTCAAGCTATTCATCGATCATACGACATTTCTAACTCACCCTGGCATTGCCGTGAAAGCCGAGAATCCAATTTTGGAAGCCACAAGACGACGAAGAGCGTGAAACTGGCCTTCTAGCTCTGGGAGTGTAATGGATGTCTGGTCTCCTTCTTTTTGGACCAAAGACTGGAGAGCTCCTGTTATTAGCTTCTCCTTGTTCTCAGCAAACAGACCCTGACAGGATAAAAACATACTTTATTCAATTGTTTTGCTATGTTTATTTTTATATATTCAGCTATGTTTATTTTATGATAAATTACTCTAGTTTTATTTTCATCATTTTTACTACAAAGCACAGATATATTCCGATAATCCGGCATTGCCAAAGTCCCAAGAATGCCATTTTGTCAAATAGCAAAGATTTAATTTCCTGGGGTTTAAGAGCTTAAGAATGTTGAGAAATTTTAATCAAGAATTAAGGTTAAAAACATAGGAATCGCAATCGAGACAAATGGAGGTCGTGACATCTCTGGAATTTTCCCACTATCAGATACACAATTTGAAATTAAGGCAACCTGAAATTTGATACAAAAGTAAACACAATTAATCAAAATAGCATGTTTTACTCACATCTTGTGTAACCGAGTACAGAAGTCCACTGTATGGAATATTAGCGTTGAATCTCTCCACCACTTCCGAAAATGATCTTTTGAGAGGTGGAAACTGAAGGAACTTGAGGTGACTCGACTCGGTCTGAAAACATTGCAACAATATTAGATTGTGTTTATGACACAAGTACCAATACTGGTAATACATTAATACTGAGCATATGGTTTTTGGAACTTAAAATTATTTAATATATAGTTTGTTTAGAAATGAGGTGGTCCAATGGCTAAATAATTTTATAATAATGGAAATTCATAAAACTAAAGAAAAACAGAAAATAAACTAATGTACCTAAATTTAATGAAGAAATTCCACTTAAGGAGAAAAATGTGGGAAGAATCCAATGAACAAAGGTGACATCTTTTTGTTTGATAACGGCAACAATGCCGAAATATTTATTAATGTGTATTTGACTATTTATACTATGAAAGATGAAAGAAAGAAACAAAGATGTCACTTTTGTGCATTGGATTCTTCCCATATTTTTCTTCTTTCCCTAGGTGGGCTTTCTTCATTAAATTTACACTTAGTAGTTTATTTTTCTGTTTTCTTTATATTTGTAAATTTTCATTATTATAAAATTCAATTACCAAGTAGGTTATTTTTTTCCTTTATGTGTGTTCTTTTTTCAACAATTTCATCATATTGATTTAATTAACAACATATTATTATCATTCTATTATTAATATTGCCCATTAGTACATTTGTGTTCACGGGGGAATAAAATACACCCTTTTCTCCTTCCCCCCTGTGGAATAATTTAGTGACATTTGCATAATAATTTGTAATACAAAATTTAAAGTTTTATTATTTACTTTGTGAAGCCGCATTTTAGAAGCCGTAAGAGTTATCCTTTCTGCATATTTTATGGCAATAGGTTAGGAATGATGAAGGTATTGTTAAGAGAAAATGTACCCAAATTTGCATGGAGGGAAGGTGAGCAAACCAGTAAAGCCACCCGTAATACCTCCTACAGGGATTTGAACTGCAATCCCTCCATCGCCTACAGTTCCATCTATTGTGAGTGTGACGCCTTAGACTGAGCGACCACTGAAGAGGCTAATTTAATGTGAACTACCTCTTCTTCTAGAGGACATCCGAGAGGGCCGAGACGCTTCCCTTTAGGGGTCATGGTCATCTTCACATGGACATCCCGGTTACCAGACGCTCTCACTCCATCCAACAAGGATGCCAAGAGGGAGTCCCTACATGATTCAACCACAATTATTTGTGCATAACAGACATTTAGAAAGAGCGGGAAGAGGCTGAAGTAGAGAAGGAGTGGAGTAAGGACTATGTATTAGGATCACATACATTGTGGGTATAAATATATATCTTTATCAGGAAAACCTATTTACGCTTTAAGAGGTAATTGTATTACATTTGTAAGAAAGTACAAGAAAGGTGGATAAAAACATATAAAAGGAAAACACACAAAATTGTTTTACAATGAAAAGAAGAACACAATAAAATTAAAAGAAAACATTTCTGTGTTATTTTCTTTGTAAAAGCCATATTATGTTCGTTTCTTTTATAGGTTTCTATCCACCTTACCTGTAACTTCTTCTAAACATCATATAAGTTCTGGGTGGACAGAGTGGTTTAAAAATAATAAAAGATTTAAGTGCATGATAATGGCCACGAACAAAGTGTTGAGGAAACTGGAGGAGAGGGGGCAGAAGGAAAAGGAAGTGCAGGAACAGCTACAGGAATGGAATTGAGAATGGGAAAGAATGTGGGGTGGAACTTATAATGTAGAAAAGTGAAGTGATAAGAGACGATAAGGAAGAAGACAACGCCTAGAAAGTTATAAAACTAGGTGGGGTTTATTTGAAAATAGTAAAAGATGTAAAGAAGAAGAAAAGTATTTGTGATTTAAGATCATACTTTGTACCCATAGTTATTTATGCAGCAAACACTTTGACAATGGATACAAAACATAAGGAAAGTGGAGGCTGTCACCAGGACCCCTAATTTTGAAACTTGCGAAAATACTCGCTTGCAAGCTAGCTCACAACCTATGAACTCGCAAATCGCAGGCTGTATTGAAACAGAGCTAATTTTGAAAGGTTTCTACTGTCATGCGAGTCGGTGTAGTGTTGTTTCGCTTGAGACTGAGTTTTCAATCCGACAACACTGTAAAACCATGACGTGCCAAAGGATTGAGGCGATGAGATGCTACAACCCGCCATTGTACAAGATACGTAACTGAAAGTAAACACTATTATTGTATTGAGTGCATCATATACAACGATTTGTTTCGTTTCATTGGGAAACCATCTTCCAGTTGTATACATTTAAGCTTGTTGACTCAAAATGTTCTCAAAGTTATATCACTAGAAGTAAAACCATTTACTCAAGAACTATCCACTTTAGTACACTTGGTAGCGTGCTTGACCCAAACTCTGGTTTTCACGAGTTCAATCCCATCCCGGTTATAATATTTTAATTTTTTGTCTGAATTTAAATAAAGTTTTTGTAATTAGAATTCAGTAATATATTATTTTATTTTCGCAACTATTTTTAAAACACAAAAATACCCTAAAATTTTTTACTATGCGTATAATAATTAGCTTACGTAGCCTTATTTTAAAATGTGTACAATTTATGTCATAAACCCCATTAATTTAATTTTTAAATAATCACCTACATACAAAATTTCAAAATTAATGTAGGCCTAGCGTTGTTAATTTAATACCTTTTCACATTATTTTTAAGGACTATTATGTTAGTCTACTTAGGTTCAAATACTTTGTGTACTTCTATAAAAATATATTTAAAACATATTAAGTGCTTACTAATACGATAATTTAAAATTAAAGTTTAAAGTCTGATAAATTAAAAAAAAAAATAGACTTGCGAGGATTTGAACACGCGAACCTTAGATCATGAGATGGTCACTATACTGACTCGACCAAATTGACGAGTAAGGAAATTTGAAAAAATTAGAATATATAATTATATGTTTTCACCCAAACAAATATTTCTATTGAAGGATTGTATAAAGTGTACAAAGCAATCATATTATTTTTTTCTGTAAACCTATATTGTACCATGGTAGGTTTATTTCAACAAAATCACTCACAGAAAGCTGCAACCGAAGAGGGGGATGGCATCCATTTTGTTATTTTACTGCCTATTCGATAGACAAGGCCTGTCTCGCACGGTGTGAGGCTGGCGAGTAGAATCCGCTCGCTATTCGATCGTGTGACGTCAGTTTTCGCAGCGCAGAAGTTTCAAAATTAGGGGTTTGCGAGATTGTGTGCGAGATGAGAGAAATACGCTAGCGACTCGCTACTCGCACATTTCAAAATTAGAGGCCCAGGAGATATAAGATATGGGAAAATATTTGTGCTTTAATAAATTATTATTTACATCTTCTGGAGTAATTGAAATACCTCTATGATTGTTATTTTGATATTTCAACAAGGGCCTTCAAGGAAGGGGGAAAGGTTACTATCCCCTTCACCTTTGGGAACAACCCTGATAAAGATATGGCTGTGTACTATCCTAAAATAACTACTACTACAATGAGAAGGCCTTTTTTTAGCAGTGTCTTACTACCCATTCGATTTACACACATATGTACTAATTATATTAAATTGTTAAGGATGAAGAAGATTAAATTTAGAGGATGTGTACCTAAATTTGCACTGAGGAAGAGTGAATAGCCATTAAAAAAAAGCCACCCTCTGTACATCTGACCAGGATTCAAACCCCAATCTACCCGTCATTGGCAATTCAGCCTATTGCGAGAGTGATGCCTTAGACCATTCAACCACTGAGGCGGGTAAATAATTCTTACCTAACATTGTTGCCATCCCTAGTTTATAGTGAAGCGAGAGAAAGAGCTTACAAAAATCACCACAGACCTGTCTGTAGCCATGTAGGTACGTGTTTCACCGCTGATGTACTCCACCACGAAGAGTTGCGGGTTCTCCCGGCTTCTGACCAGAGCAAAGATATCTGCAAGAGGTCGGAGCGTGCACACGGTGTAGGTCTGAGGGTCTCGCTCCAGCAGACACGTCTCGGTGAGACAAAGGGTTCGGCGAGCTGGGTCCTTGTGCCGAGGGCTTATCTTGTGGACAGTGAACTCAGACACAGAGGTCACGTGCTCATCCCCACTGACATTAAGAACAATTCATGAAGCAATACATATTTATGGTAAAGTTTTTTTCACTAAAAATGGCACCAAAAACAGGATAATTTTGTCAGTGTTATTGTGATTTTGTTAGTGATCTTAGTTATGTGCAATAGAAAAATAGACTAAATTATGATTTAAATCAGGAATGGTAGCCAACACACCCCAAGTGTTTTTATTTATTTGAGGTATTTGACGTGCACTTTATAAACCAACTTATTGTATGTAACAGTACACAAGAATTTCTATGAGTGAGCACAAAAGGGCCTACCAATTTTGCAAGGAAAGGAATCTTAACATATCTTCAAAGGTTCTTTTGCAGGCTACATACAGTGGATATGGGACGAACGGCTTTACTTCCCCTGTGAAGGAAGTTGTGTCAGAGATTTTTATCGCTCAAGAAAAATATGTCAATCCCAGCTGGGTTTTAACCCAAGCACATCGGGTCTTGAGGAAAGCAGTGAGGTTGCTTAATTAAACTTTGTGTGGTTTAGATAAAACACTGAAAACACCCATTTAAAGACTATCTTTCACTACCACAAGCAGCTTCTCCAAGTTCAAGAGTAAACTTGAAGAAGTTTCCTGTGGTTGTGAAAGACAGTATTTAAAAATGTGTTTTCTTAGGGTTTGATCCAAACAATTTAAAACCGGTATCATTAAGGTAAGTGTGTTGGCTATCCCTCTTAGCTTTAACTATGTAGAATATTAAAAAATGTTGAGAAAATTGTATTCTAAAGAGACTTAAATCGGAGAATTTTCAAGCTGGAGACAAATGATTGTGTGTCTACCATAGTAATAAACTAATAAATAGGGCTTGTAGGATAATTAAAAAAGAAAAACACTTTAAATCCATACCTAAGCTAATTTGCTATCAAATTAAACAATGCGACAGTAATTTCGTCTTCACTACTTATTCTAAATAAGTTTAAATCCAGGCTAGTTGTCAACAGTTCTGTTTTATTCAATTTCGATTCTTCAACATTTACAATTTAAATCCTTTTCCATACATTCAACCCAGTGATCTATATATTATACTGGACAAAAGCACACCTCTTGCAAAGGACCAAACTGTGACGCTTAAGTTTGTCAGGGTGTTTTTGGGAAAAAAAAAGTGAAGTATTACACCAAGCATGTCTGAAGAAACGTATGTTAAAGGATATACAATTCAATTTTACAGTTAACAATGTACAAATACGAGTAAAATCTTAAATATATCAAAATATGTAGCTATCACCCATGTTGTTTACAGTATGCCAAGATTACAATATATTTAAAGTTGGCTCTTAGCTTTTATATCGGTTTCAGAACCCATATTATATAGAAATTTTAATAACTGTAATTAAATAAAGTAGCTTAAAACGTGATTACATTTGTTTGAATGACAAACTTTGTAGGCGTTTTATGTTCAAATGATCATTTAAGTTATAGGCTTGTTGGAAATATTACTATATTAGCCTACATCAACTTATTGAAAGAAACGAGTCACTAGTGTCAAACTTATTTACTAGCACATTTTATTTAGCTGATCATACAATGGTGTATCTCATATATTCAAACAAATTAGCAAACAGTGCCAAAATATCACAATGCATTGTATGTGTGTAAAAGAGAAAGAAATACTCAAAAGATCCCTTCTCTTTTATACAATGGTATGCAGACGACAGCTCAAAAATTTCATCCACAGCTGTACATCCAGTTATATTAAAGAGATCAATGATACAACCTCACATTTGAAAATGTTAATAATTTTATGAACTGTAATGTAATGTGGTTGAAAATAAATAAAAAGTTTATAGTAAAGAAAAACACTATAACAAAACAAGCAAGTTTGATTCATGATAGATCACAATAATACAAAGGTCATGTCGAGTACCTTTAATATTCCATAGTAATAAAGTGAAAAATAACTAACGATATTTACAGTGAAAAATTACCTAATTATGAGTATTGTTGTTTCATTTGAATGCCAGAACCTTTTTTTTAAGCATCTTACTACCCATTCGAGTTATACACTAAATAAGCTAATGTCTTAGGAATGAGGTAGGCTTGGAAGAAATGTATCCACATTTGCATGGAGTGGAAAACCATTTAGGAAAAACCACCCTCGGTACATGAGTACACGTGACCAAGATCGAGCCCTGATCTCCCCATCATTGTGAGATTGATGCCCTTGACCACGCGGCCACCAGAGTTGATGTATTATTCTTTAGTTGGATTTGAGAGCTAAGAATTGAGATATCAAAAATTGTGATATTAAGATCAGGGTTGCCACTATTTTATTCATTTCGAGTTCTCTGTTTATGCCAGGTTTTAAAGAAGGAATTCCCATTTTTTCAGGCAACTTGGGTTAAAGAAAATAGTAATAGAATTTCATTTTTCTTCAAAACGACAGTGTCACATCATGTAACTTATGTCTAGAACACGAAAATACATCTTCTGTCGCTTCACAATCCTTGATTAATGAGTAATAAGACATGTTTGAATCAGTGTGCTTAGTTCGTCAGTTTAATTTTTCATCCATCCAAAGACCTATTATTTTAATCTTTCAGTTAAATTTCTCAAATTAACAAAAATGCCAGCACTTTTGCTAGCTTTTGCAAAATTCCTTGTTTGCTCTCAGTTTTTTACAGATATAAAATATCCTGTATTTTCCCAGTTTTCTAAGTGCGTGCCTCTTGATACCATTAAGAATTGAGGAAATCAAGTTTAACAACCTTAATTGACATTCAATTTGGGAATCAAGATAGATAAAATCTACACTCAATTCCATTAATTTTGGAGTATTGTCTTAGTACATTTAACTTAACCACAACACAATACTACTAACCTGAATTTTCCCAGTCGCTGACTGGCAAACTCAATTTCAGTTATTGGTTCTTTCAGTACTTTGATACCAATACCTACAAAAGTACACGCCGACTCGAGCATCTTCTGACGGATTTCACTAGAGTTTGGTGACGTAAAAAGGTGCTGTAATGAGAACATATAATGAAGATACAATCAAGGGTTGTACACAGTATTACAAGTATTTATTGTGGCAGTTCTCATGGTTTTAAAATTTCAACATAGGATAAAATTTTTATAACATTTGCTCATTAAATTTTGAAGGGGGTAAAAAGGGTTGGATTACAAAACAAAGCCATTTTGATGTGTATTAAAAAAGATGTTTTCTGGGGATCAGAAAAAAATCAAGTAGTCACTAAACCCCTTTTATGATACATATATCAATTAAAATAAACACGTTTGGGTTACATGCATTTGTACTAATTATGCTGTGTTATGAATGTAAAAGGTTAAATTTAGAGGAAGTGTATCCATATTTACATTGAGGAAGAGTGGAAAAACCTTTAGGGGAAAACCACCCTCAGTACACACAACCAAGATTCAAACTCTGATCTCCCTGCTATTAGCAGTCTAGTCTATTGCGAGAGTGACACCTTAGACCATGCGCCCACCAAAATGGATTTTATATCAGTACTAGGAATATGTTAATAAAAATTGACAAACCATTCTGCCAAAGCCGCCCGCGACAATGACAAAGCCCCCGGGATAGTCCTTAACTTCAGCCATTCCTTCGATGTCTTTGTAGTTGTAAGAAGCGAGAATCACATTGGTGGCTGGATCCAGCTGGTCCAGAGAGCAGGCTGTCACCTCCAACATCACGGGCAGACGAGTGTCCGACCAATGGTGCTTATACGCGTGGTATCTCTGTTTAAATATAACATCCCTGTATTAACAAGGTGGCTTCCAAATTATGTAAACCATATTTTAGGGGTGTGCAAAGTTGAAAAAAAAAAAATCAGCTCCGACTTTGCGTCAAAAAAATTCCCACTTTGACAAATACGAAGCTTCACCAATAAAAGATATTGACAGCTAAAATACTCAGTTTATAGTAAATTATTACTTTTTCGAGCTGATATGTTCATTACAAATTAATATCCATCTGGAAAAGAACTGAAGTAATCAAAATTTAAGTTGTGATAAAACAAAATAATACAAACAATTGTGCAGTAAAACATTTTACAAGTAATTTTAGTGTATAAAACAACTAACCAAAAATATTCAAACTTTGATTTGGCTTCGAGAATATTTGATATAGTATTCGATTTATAAAGTTTGAGTTGAATTTAAAAGTGGACTTTACACATACCTATAATATTTAATGACTCTTTCATGAACTATACATAATTGTTCATGACAAAAAGAAGAGGAAGAAGAATATACATCCTCATTCTTCTACTGTTATTGTCCCTCTTTCTTCCTCATTTTATTTTCTGTCTTTGTGATATTCAATTTTGAACTTTGTCATCACTGGTGAGTAGTAGTAAATCTAAGCTAGTTTCAAGCAAAGTATAAAAAAACTTTTCTTATCTGAAAACTAACTTCATTAATTTCTTGACCGAAATCTTATTTCAAGACTTTAGTAGACACCATTAATTTAATGCAATTCATAACATTCCTGATATGCCATGTGTTGGCAATCTTAGTGGCGCATTCTGTGTCCAATAGTAGTACTACCAAGCCTGTTATTTAAAAAAATCATGGGAGTAAGAACCTGGATAGCTCGTTTGGAAGAAGAATGTAACATTCAGCAGAAGGCTATTGTTTAGGGCTTGAATATGTATAATGTTTAATGTGTGTAATTTGAACATTATAGACAGTTTGGTGTGTTGGAACCAAAACATTGTTGTTGGAGGTTCTTTTTACTGCTGTGTCTGGCAGTTCATTCTTGTCTCAGCTCACAGCCAGTTCTAAATAAACCTCATTTTGTTGTTGAATACAAAATGATTGGTCATCAACTGCATTTATCCAATGTCGGCCTCGAGTAGTTCTACAGTGTCTTGAACACTCGTGTGTGTGTCTGAAATATTATGTCAAAAAATAGAATTCATGCACATACGTCTAAATTGAAACCCATTTTGAACTTTGATACAATCCACTTTTTTGAACAAACAGTTTTATCTCTTCCTCTTCTCCTTTGACAAAATATATGGTTTGAGGTCTGGTTGTTGTATTTAGCCAATAAATAGATCATACAAATCCACAAATGACTTGTACAAGTAGTAACTGTGTAAAAAAACCCACCACAAGTACATAATTTTTTAGCTATAGTCCTGCATGCACAAATAAATAAAACACTCTCTGGACTTGAAAATTCCTCCTCCTCCTTATCATCATCATCATCATCATCATCATCATTATCCTCCATTTCCAGCCTGTGGTCGGGTCAGCTTAGTAAAATGCCTCCATCTTCCTTTATCATTTCACCATTCTTCCTCTTTTAATAGCCTACATTCTTCTCCTCAAACATGCTCACTTACAGTTGTCTGCTCCTTCCATCTCTTTCTTTGTCTTCATTGGGGTCTTTATACTTCACCTCCATCATTCTCTTTGGTATTCTCTCCTTTTCCGTCCACATTTAATGCCCATACCATCTCAGTTTTGCTTCCTCTACTATTTCATGTACTCCCTGTACTTCCACTCTTTCCAGGATAACTTCATTCTTAATCTTGTTTTACCTCGTGAATGCTAACATGCTCCTCCCAAACTTCATTACCATGGCCTCCACTTTCCTACTCTCTCTTGCATTCAATGTCCACGTTTCTGCAGCATATGTGACAATGGTTACAAAGTACGCACCGTACAATACTTCTTTACACTTCAAGGGCACTTCTCTTCTCCATAGCAGGTCTCTTACAGACCTATAGAACAACTCTCCCTGCTGTCCTCTTCTCAATATATGCTCTCTACTTCCACCTTTTGCCTCAATCATGCTTCCAAGATATTTTACGTTTTGTTCTTTCCTCAGCTCTACTTCATCCAACTTTATATCTTTGCAAGGTATTATCCTCTTCCCTGTCATTATATTATCATCCCTTCACACTTTGACATGCTAAATTTAATTCCACTTTCTTTCACTACTTTACTTCATTTGTGTAGCTGTCCCGGTACTTCCTCTTTCTTCTCCTCCCATACCACATACCATCAAGACATCAGCAAACATCATGGCTTTCATTATATTCTGCTAAACTTTCCTTGCCACTTTATTCATCACCATTTCTGTTACAAAGAGTAGTGGTGAGAAAGCACTCCCTTGCCTCAATCAATTTTTTATTTGGAGTAATTTCGTACACAGCTTACAAAACAATTCAGCTTATTGTCCTCAAAATTATAATGAGTACAATTATTTACAAAAATACATGCAAATAGAATTTAAATAGCCTGGCATTCTTAGTGGGCCCTACCTCTTAATTGATGGAATCAAATGAGTTCACTAATAAATTTAATCTACTATTCAAATATGTAATATATTAATACAGATTTGAGGACTAAACAGAAGAAAAATAGTGTTAAAGGGCTATATTAAATAAAAGACTGAAAAGAGGATGGAAGGGCAAAGACTACAGACTTACCATAAAACTTTAGGCCTCAAAGTTCACAATTAAAAATACAAAAAAGACCATAGTTATTACAGTTTTGGGCTACATTAATCTCCTTCTTCAAAAGAAGAGAGTAAAGCACAAAGGATTAATTTAATTAGGTGAATTGAAAAGGGAAGAAACAAGACGCGGTATCACTAACCAAAATCTCCTTTGGTTTTTCAGCAAACAAGGATCGGAACCGCAGAGCCTCTGTGAGTAACTGGGCCCGGTGCTCCGACGAGAACCTCATCGAGTCCACCTTCCGATCTTTCTTCATGGTGATGGTAAACTCATTGTTCTGTTGCCCCGCAACCTTCACGCTCGGCAGGATGTTGATGAAGTCGCTGTACATCCACTTGTTGGTCACATCCCATGACGCAGGGTTGTACGTCGTTATACCAGCCGAGCCCACGGAGAAAATCCTTTTATATCTAAAAACAAATAGAAATGACTGATTCTGTAGTAAGACTGTCATAAACGTTAAAAACTATTTTTGGGGGTATATAATATGCACTTTTTCCTATGTTTAATGTAATACAAAACACGACTTACAAACTTGCATTTTCTAGAACACACACACAAAACCTTTGCTAATAATTTGATCTTTTTTTTGTCACACATCTTACTACCCATTTAGGTTGTATGCATATGCTATAATTACTTAAATAGGGATGAGGAAGATAGAATTTAAAGAAAGTGAGACCGCATTTGAGTTGAGGGCTAGTATAAAACCACAAGAAAAGCAATCCTCAGTATACCTAACCGGAATTCAGACCCTGATCTAACAGTCATTAGCAGTCCAGACTATTGCAAGAGTGACATCCAAGAGTTTTCAAAGTGCAGCCTGTGGGCTACTGTAAAATTTGTTGTGGCCCGGTGGCACATGAAATAATTAAAATGAATTCAATATAAAAATGATAAATGAAAATATCACTTTTATATAATCAACTAATAAAATAAACACATTTTATTTTGGTATTTATCTTTATATGTAATTAATCCAAATATTGTGGGTACAGTATCACAAGCCAACAAGAGACAGAAATTTTGACCCTTGATCATAAAAAGGTTGAAGACCCTTACCTTAGACCATTCAAATGCAGAATCACGAGACAATTTCATCAATAATATATTTTTGGCCATGCCATGAATCTAAAATGGGATCCCTTAAGCAGATATTCTAACAACCAAGTTAAAATGCTGGACAAATTACGTTCCTGAAGTTTACGTAGGTTACTTAAGTTTCTTTTATTTGTTAGGGCCTACTGCTTCTCCTGAATCAGGACCTTACTTTAAACATATGTATACCCCATATTGTAATATTATCTTTATTAATTTATGAAATCTGTTTTTGTTACAAAAGTGAAAGGAGTATTTTGGCTCATTTTAATAACAGATATAGCAAACAAACAAAACCTGCTATGACAACCAAGTGCTCCTAAAACCTTAATAAATCATTGAACTTGGATGTCGAAGACATGGCAGTCAAGGTGCGAATCCAGAGAGGATGGTTTTCAAGAGGTGATTTTGAATCTGGTTTACCCTTTTTCTCTCTATGTCCATGATGGTATATTATAATTAAGATACCCTTTAATACCCTACTACTTGGTTTAAGTTTTTAACTATGTATCACAAATGTTGAGTAATGTTACCATACATTTAAAACATCCCCTGATTCTTATGACAGTGATTACCGGAGTTCTACAAATTGATACTCATAAGTTTTTCAATGAAAACATCAAGAATGTGCCCAAAATTTCAAATTTCAACAATATTCAAACAGAAAGTCACAGTTATAGAAAACCAATGAGTTCAACTGCAATTTTTTAAGTTCTACTAATTTTTTTTATATAAATAAAATCATTTACTTAAGAATATCACAATAAAAGTTTAAACATCTTTAATAGCGAAGCTACAATTTAAGAAAACTATCCCCAAGGTTCTAACACACCAATTTAAATTCTATTCTTTTTAAATGAATGCTCATGTTTCGATGAAGATGAAATGACAGATGATCTACATTTTAGGAATCTTTATAAAATCTAAAGGATACAGCCGAGATCTGACATTGCAATATCGACATATAAATAAACAGGTCGACAAGATTTTTTTTTGTTATTTAAATTAGGTTTGCAATACTTACTTCCCCTTCCAAGAGTGCTTAGTGACGAGGAAACACGCCACATCCTGATTATCTTTTAACGGAATCATCTTATTGCTACCTAGAAAATAAAAAAAATTAAATAAGCTAAAATAGCAAGGGTCACAACAAAGCCTGTGTGTATTCAAAATGAGTTGAAATAATGACAAATTTTGTGAAAAAAAAAAGTGACCTATTTGCAAATAATCAATCAAGAGCATTAAAAAAACTTTCTATAACGTAAATCAAAAGTTTTTCTTTGTATGTAAATAAAACATACACCAATATATATTTTTTAAATTTCTCAACCAAATTTGGCTGCCTAAGACCTTAGTTGGGCCACTTGATAGCATCAGCCCACCATCGAGCCATACCAACTGAGCAGCCACTGTCTGTTGGTGATGAGAGTGCCAACTTCTACAGCTAGAGAGTGTTAAGTGGTCAGCACAAGGATCCTCTGGTCTTTATTTTTAGTTTTCTAGACCGTAGCCACTATTTTTCCATCCAAGTAGCTACTCATTTGTCCTCACAAGGTTCAGTTTAACCTCGTTTCAGACCAACTGCTTCATAGAAAATCTGGAAGCACCGGGGATTGAACCCCCGGACATCTGTAGCTAGGAACGCTGACTACTAGACCAGAGAGGTGGTCTTAGTTGAGCCACTAGAATTTTACTAGCAGTTAAACAAACAGAAAATCTCAAACAAGTCTACACTTTAGAATATATAAACTTTATGCATAAATTTCACTATCGTCATAAGCTTAATTCCACAATGGGTCATTTATGATTATATAAGGAAATTGTATAAAAATAAGTAGTCACAAATTAGGTGCTTATTATAAAACTGTATAGTGTACTTTGTTAAAACAGGTATTTACAATTAGGCATATAGCAAACATCAATAAATCGTACTAAAAGCCTTGATTGGCTATGGCCATAATCACAAATATGTTTTTAGCAGGACTATGGAGTCTTGGAGTCTTTAGGCAAAAGCAATTTGGGGCGAAGTTGGAGTCTGTAAAATTGTATGTACTGACTCCAGCTTCAAAATAAGCTTATAATATTATAACAATATAAATGATAACTAGAGTATTTAAGTTTTTTACCTTTTTTATGCTTTATGACCAATATTTATAACTTGGATTGACAAATTTATTCAAATATAGATTCACAATGACAAATAAGCTTACCATAAAGTAAGCATTAGACTCCCATTACACTAGGTCACCATTAACGATGCGGAAGGGGGTTCAAATCACAATTTAGTGCCTTGAGGGTGGTTTAAAACATTTTGATTTTTAATGTAGACCCCCTTTCCCTCCTTGATTCTCTACTAAAGCTGGTGTGTCTCGTTTAAAAGTCAAGTCCACTACCATATTTCCATTAAGTGTTGCAGTGAGCTCGCTTCAGTGGCCACACAGTCTAAGGTGCGGCTCTCGCCATAGACTAGAGTGCCGATGATATGGGGAGTATGGTTCAGTTCAGATTGGGGGTACTGGGGGGTGATTTTTCGCAAATGGTTTACTATTTCTCCCTACATGCAAATAAAGGTACATTTCCTTTAAATTCTATCCACCCCAAAAGTTTTATTAAATTTGGATATTCCAGAAGGGTAGTAAGATTAAGGGAAAATAACGATTTAAAAACTAAGATATGAACATGTGTAGGCTATCTATCAATAGGACGTGATGGCCTCAAAGACAAAAACTGGGGTGAAACCCCAGCAAAGGTTGGAATCAAATGAATTGTTGTAAAGTCTTAAAATATTACACGAAAGAAAAATGAATCTCAACATAGAACAAATCCTATACACTTCAGTTGTAAAGCATTGGCGCGCTAAGACAAGGGTCACAGGTTCGATTCTTGTGTCCAGGTGTAATTTTTAGATTTACAAATAGAAATAAAAGGTTAGGTCTGAGGGGCATTAGTGTGGTAATAACAAGAGTAAAACAAAAAAGATGTTTACAAATGTAAGGAGAATATACCCCAGCAGAATAAAAAGCAAATCAAACGTTCTATTTTAATATAACTTAACCTTTATACTTAACTGTTTTAACTAATTGAAAAATCACAATCTTAAAACAGGAATTAAATCGATTACCTTTGGCTTTGTGCATGAATCCTTTACCACTGAACCATCCTGGTAGCTAATTAATTTCTTCTTGTGTTGACTCAAACTGTTGTTACCGGGTGAAATATCAGCCCCACGAGATTACTCAGTGCTAAGAGCATTGGCGTGCAAAGCCCAAATGTACTGGGTTCGATACCCGAGTCCAAGTTGTAATTTTTCACTTTATTTAATTTGACTCCAATATCAGAAACATGTGGACAATTATCATATATTAGCTTGTGATAGCTTGGCAATAATTTTTTATGTACCGCAGCAAAAATATCTCCCTAACTTATCTCCATAATTCTGCCACCTTTCCGAGTGAGGTGCACACAAATTGCAATAAAGTGCAAATAACAAATTACCAAGGTCACGCCTATCTTCCATATTTAATACACATTCAACCAATTTCTGCCACTTACCCATCACTGTTCCCATGACAATTCAAATGAGGAAAATAGCTCTGAAATATCACAATCGTCTGCTACACACGTTATTGATGACAGACAGACACTATGCAAAGAACACATGACAAAATAAAGTTAGCTCATTTTATTTATGTTTATATGAAAGGTGGTGCAATGTATTTATCATGCATGATCGCTTTAAAACTCCAGAACCGTTCACTTGCTAATAAACATATTCTAGAAATGATGACTTTTATAAACACCAACAATATAATTAGTGGCTTTAATTGTGCCGCAAAAAACAAAGACGTACAATTATAAATTATCATTTAATTGCAAATAGTTGAATGAGATGCAATAGACCCTTAAAGATGTTTTATCCTCGCAATATATATATCTATATATATTAACGTCCAAACCTGATTCCAGAACAAATTAGATAGGCCGAATTGATACATTCTGCCGCTTGTAAGATAAACTGATATGGCCTGATGTTTTAGGCAATACTAGTTTTCATCCTTATTAACCCATACATGAATCGACCTTGGACATGTTTCATCATACACAGTGAGCACATAAATGTTGTTGGACGATAACATAAAATCGACCTTGGACATGTTTCATCATGCACAGTTTGCACACAATTGTTGTTAGCTAACCTAAACTAACCTAACCAAAATCTAGTGTGGCCTAATAAAATTGTACATTATACTACTTATTCTTACGAGTTAGGCCAAAATTTCAGGATTACTAACTAATTTAACCTAGGATAAACTAGTACATCCTGAGGCTCTTAGAATGTATCAGTTTGGCCTAGTCTGATCTAGTTTGTCCTGGAATCAGGTTTGGACAGTAACATAAATATATATACATTTATTTGCACCTATTCAGGTTATACACATATGTACTAATCACACTGATAAGTTAGGGATGAGAAAGGTTGAATTTAGAGGAAGTGTACTCACAATTGTGTGGAGAGAGAGTAGAAAACCATTTTGTAAAAAACACCCTGAATACAGCCGACAGCGATTCAAACCCCTATTTCCCTCTCATCCGCAGCTTAGTCTAATACGAGAGTAATGCCTTAGACCATGAGGTCACTGAAGTGAGTCTTGTAGTATAAAACATTTGAATCACAGTATTCTTGTGAGAATTTGAGTGAAGTGAAAAAGCAACAAAAACCCTGGACCACAATTAAAGTAAGCGTGTATTCTAGAAAAAACTATTATCTGATCAAACCTATATCGGAGTAGGCTATGGCCAGCCATTGTAGAAAGTTAATCTTACATCTATAAACTTGATTTAAAAATATTGTTGTTAAAATGTACTTTTCATGTTGGATGCATTAGTTTACCCTTAAAAGTATTTTGATTTATAATATGGCCCTGTCTTATAAGTTACACCATAGTGGAGCCAAGGAAGGTAAGCTCAATGCCTTTCAGTGCAAATGGCGATTACTGTAGGAGTGATGACTTGTAATCACAATTGTTGTAGAGCAGTGGTTCCCCAGCTTTTTTATTCATGTACCACTCATGTGTCTATTACGGATCAGTCGCATATCAATGAACTATTAAAAATTTGATTAGGATAAAGTTTTGTCTTGGAATAATAGCAGTAAAAAATGGCAACTTTTTGAAAGTATCTGTTATTTATTTATAAAAAAAAATTGTGATTTTCTTAAAGTTTAAAAATTCAGTTATAAGGATGGTACTGCATACTTGAAACAAGCGAGGAGATGTTGGGTTCATTTGTACTTGATTTTGAGTGCAACTTTCGGTCAAGATCAGTTAATTACAAAACTAACTTTTTACTGTCACCATAACACAAAATCCAGTTTTGCAAAGATAGGTGGTTGCAAATGGAATTAGAAATAACAATGATTTTCTGGACAGCGACGGATATACATTTTTAGCCGCTAACCAAAATTCACCTAACTCTAATTTGGTAGATTCAATTTTCAAACCTCCATTGCAAGATTGATCTATCAAACACTTTTTCATTGCTAGTTAGGGTTACAGGAATGTTATCCAAAATGAATGGGTTTCTTATCCAAAGGAATTTAGAAAAGTTTTCAAATAGTCACAAATAAATTTCACAAAGTGAGGGGAAAATGTTAGTAATGTCGTGTCTGCTTGCGCACCACCTTGAGAAGCTCTGCATACCACAGTTTGAGAACTGCTGTTGTAGAGTATAAACAATATGTAACAGAGCAGGTGTGCCCAATCTGCGACCTACGGGAATATATTCAGAGTATATTCTGTGCGGCCCACCAGCTCAGATCGAAATATTTCAAATAGCAGAAATAAATTATAATTAGGTTCTTATAGTTGACATAAATGCTCGTTAATTTTCATGTAGTTCCCAGAATAATTAGTTTAATGTTACTTCTGTAAATGGCTGGATATATGTGACTTGGCCAGGATTTCATATCAGGGGGATTTAAACGAAAATTCTTCCTTTCCTCATCGTAACCCTCCCCTCCCCTCCAAAAAACCCTATCCCTATTGTACATTTAACCTCACTCTCCTTCCTCCTCAGGCGCATCTACTGCAAGTACATATAGAGGTTGTGTTGGATCATGACGCACATAGCTCAAACAACCATAGCATAGCATGGTATTGATAGATTACAGGTGACTATAGGTTATGGAATATTTTCAAGCTGAGATACCGTTGAAAAATGCAAAAATGTTATTTATTCAAACTAAAACAAAATAACATAGGCTTTAAGTAAAAGTTCAAAATAAATAATAACTGGATTAAGTAACAGTTGTTAAGTTTAAGCTGGCGCCTGTGAGCCAAGTCCTCAATGGGCTGGGGTGAGGGGTTTTTTGGACCCCCATAACTTGACTACGTCACTTGGTCTATATTTGAGCATTAGGTATTATAAATCTTGTTTATGGTTCCCGGCCAATTCCCCAATAACTTATGTGGCCCTCAGTTGGGGAAAGCTTGGGCATGCCTGTAGTAGAGCCTTCCAACCCCCTCCCTTCCACCCCCCCTCTCCTTCAGTCCCCTAGGGATGATTTTCCTTCTAATAGATTACTAGGCCTATAGAATATCAATACAGGCACAGTAAGTCCTTGAATTACACAAATTTGAGAAACATTTTGTGATAAACCATTTCGACTTATGACTAGTAACAGCATTCTCGTCAAGTTTCAAATCATTAAAAATGTAATACCATCTTTATACTCACAAGGAAATGGTGATTCCAATGATCTGATAATTATATTTGTTTGAAACTATTTTATTCTTAAAACATTTAAACAACTCAATAAGTCCAAACATGAACATACTACACCAACATGTCATTTGAACCATGATTCCTTCTTATACTATAAAAAACAAATAGTTTATTTTGTGAGTATTATAGACTTTAATTTATAAGTGCATGGAAAAGTAGCAAGGTTAACTGAAGGTTAGGTTAAGCTAGGTTGGAAAAATATTAATAATATATTTATACATTATTTAGCCTTAAAATATATATTACAAAATTGTAATAATTTAACCCCAATGGATGTATCCGCTTAGATCTTTACTAAGTTTTCAGTTGTGTTCTAATGTAGCCTTGTGGCTATGTTTATTGCAAAATATCATTGTGCGTTAATCGGCTCTTTAATATAATTTAAAGCTTTGGTTGTGCAATTTTACAGATTTTTCAATGGTATTTGTTCCTAAATCGCTTAGGTGAGTTTGGTTTTGATATCGTTCCCTACAACCAAGTTTTTTAATATTATTATTATTTAGCAACGCGTCTTACTACCCGTTCGGGTTATACGCTTTAAGTACTAATTATGCTAATGGATTAGGAATTGGGAAGGTTGAATTAGAGGAAGTGAACCCACATTTTCATGGAGGGAGAGTAGAAAACCATTTAGGTAAAACCACCCCCGGTTCACCCGATCGAGATTCGAACCTCGATCTCCCTGTCCTCAGCAGTCGAGCTCAACACAGCTAGCATGTTAGCCAACTACGCCCCCAAGACGGGTATGTTTTTTAATAATCTTGAATTTAGTATCATTGGATTCTCCACATTTTTGTTAGTGCAATGTTAACACACATTTTTTTATTATGTCTATCAGGTTTTATAGGGGGGGGGGAGGGACTTNTATGTTTTTTAATAATCTTGAATTTAGTATCATTGGATTCTCCACATTTTTGTTAGTGCAATGTTAACACACATTTTTTTATTATGTCTATCAGGTTTTATAGGGGGGGGGGGGAGGAACTTGCCTAAACGGTGCAGTTCTTAGGTTTCATCCCTCTGTAATAATATAGTTATCCTTTGAAACCAACATTATATTTAAACACCTTTCGACTCAAGCGATTTTTCAACTTGGGCAGAAACCTTAGCCCTGAAAATTGTGAGCTTACTGTATTCTTTAAGGGTGACCTGGTGGTCTAGAGGTAAGGTGTCGGACTTCTGTGCAGGGGTCCGGGGTTCAATCCTTGGTCTCGGCACAGATTTATCTAATTACCAAACCTTTCCTTCACCTCTGACAAGACATCTTGTGAATGTGAGGAATGCCAGGCCTCCACCGTGGTTCGGATTCCACGTTACTCACAATCACCCTACCATTACACATTAGCGTAAGTGCGTATAACCCGAATGGGTAGTAAGACGCGGTGCTAATAATAATAATGTATTCTTTAAATTTGGAGGTTTATAATAGAGAAGCTTATTTCAAGTGAATTATTTTAAGCAGTTCAAGTGAATTATTTTAAGCAGGTTAAGGGGGTATATGCCCTTTCATGTCTCATGATAATGATCTGTTGGTGTTATGTGGTTAAAGAGGTTATGCTGGACAAAAAAAAATGTAGAATGGATGAAGATAGTGTGCTCAAATGGGTAAATTTAGGTAACATTGAGTTGCTTTCCTAGTCCTATCAATCCCAGGTGAAGATGTGTGCAAATGGATGAATTTTGGTAACAATGAGTTGATTTCTTAGCACTAGAAATTCAGTAAAATATCTTCATTCAAGGATGTTTATTACAACCAAGCCTAGTCATCTCATACTACTCAACTGCTTACAATTATACTCTTTAGTGTGTACAATGTCTTTAGTTGTTCACTTGGGAAGTATGTTGGGTGTGCGATGTCATCAATAATTGGTAATGGATTTACAAGCTTGAGCTATTGCATGAGAGAAATTAAGTGATTCCCAGAAAGGATTTCAGAAATTAATTAAAGATTTGTTATCTTTAGATACTTTTCTCCCTTGTTAAATTCATCTGAATTTACTTCTAAATAAACTTAATCAAGTATTATAATCTGCGCCACTTGTCCTGATTTTTTAAATAAACTATTGTGCAAAAAAATTTCACTTAGGTCATACAGATAAGAAAAAAATACTGTTAAATACAACAGTAATAGAGCCAGAATCCACAAAGGTTAACCTCTATTATAAAAGGTTAAGTGGGATTCGATTGCTTTAACATTATTTTAAGATTATATATTAGTTGGTTAGATTAAAGTGCCAAAAGTAGGCTACATCTATTCCTAGATTGAATTAAAATCTACTTACACAATAAAACCACGAAGAGGCGCTAAAAACTTTAAAATTAATTATTATTCGAGTTTTTACCTCAGACAATGATATAATAAATCGAATATCATATTTGTGTTATTAAATACCGTAAAAATTACCTTTAACACTACATGTGATGATACAAACCAATTATTTTCTTTAGCAATGAGAATAACTTTCAATAAAGCGCGTACGAGATACCGAATATACTCTGCAATAAAGCGGAAAATTCTGAGTAAGGCTTATATTACCTAGTATTTTAATAGATCTTCATAGGAATAAACGTCAAATTTCACTGATAACTAACAAAGTTTAATTTGACAGGTAAATTAAATACGGTTGAAAACATTATGCAAAAAGCATATGTATGTGTGAATAACAATAAAATAATCTTCAAAATAACTAGGAAGCGGCTTTATAGACTTTACTGATACACAATTATTTATCAAGTTATCACTAGAAGAAAAATATAATAACACCTCTCAACGCCATTTGGGGGTGTTTGTAAGTCAGCTGTTTTCGTGTTGGTGGGCCATGGTTGCCACGATTGTCTTCTTAATCTGTGTTCATAAAGCTAAAAACTTTATATGGGAAAAATTAAACACTTCTAGAAAGCGACCATAATCAAATGTCAAACGCTAACCCATAAAATATTTGTTGAGAGTTAATTAAAGCAAGATGAAAATTTTGTTCCATGTTCCATGATTGGCTGTTATTCAGCACTTAATTTCCCTTTTCCACAAATCGTCAACTAAGCGGCGAATCACGGAACATGGGGCGGAGCTAGATTTGTTTACACACATTTGTAGCTTTAATGCTAGATTTTAGTTGGTATGGAAGACGTACTTAACTATATTAAAGATGGCAGCATAACACACTTCAATAAATAGATAGAAATTGAGGTCAACCTATTAATTAAAAAATATATGTCTACAAAACCTGCTTCGGTGGCCGCACGGTTTAACGCGCTGCTCTCGCAGTATAATAGACAGCCGGTGACACGGGATATCGAGATTCGAATCTCGGTCGGGTGTCCTTAGGGTGGTTTTTTCAAAGTGGTTTTCCACTCTACCTCCACTTCCTATATATACATATATATATATGTATATATGTATATATCCCCTTCCTAATCCCTAAAACCATCAACATAATTAGTACATAAGCGTATAACCCGAACGGGTAGTAGGACGTGGTGCTAAAATAATGAAATATATGCATAAACTCATACATACCTAACTACACCGTTCCTTTACGAGGTAGTCAAAATACTGTACATGTAACTCAAAAAACAACAACACCGTAGGTACTTGAACTATCCTTACTAATTTTTTCCACATTTACCTAGCCTTGCATACTCTCTTCACTTCAACAACATCCATACACTGAGTCATACATGCTCTTTTATTCTTAAAACTTTTAATATTTCTCTTTTCACATATTCATCTACAACATTTAGCTTCGTCTTACATGGCCTACCCCTACCTTTTGATCCACACATTCTACCTTCATATATTTTCTTCGTCACTAGATCCACTCTCATTTTCTCAACATGCCCAAGCCAACGTACGATACTTCTTTCACACTGACCTATCGGATTCCCTTTAAAACTGCACTCCTTCAGCAGCCATTCATCACTGACTATTTTTATACGAGTTTTTCCACACACATTTCTAAGATATCTCACTCCAACAGCATTCACCTTGCTCTTGTGTTTATTCTGATAAACCCACGCTTCACATCCGTTAAACAATGTTGGAGTTAACACACTTTTATGTATTGCCATCTTTGCCTCTTTCACTATTACTCCATTCTTCGCAATAATCCACATACATCCAACTACTCTCCGAGATGCATTCACTCTTTTGTCGATTTCACCATCTATTCTCCCATTTTTACAGAACATTCTTCCCAGATATACAAAATAATTCACTTTTTCTAACAGTTTGTCATTTATACTAAGCTGACAATCATTTCGTGATCCGTCCTTATAAAAAACTATCACCTTATACCAGGCCCGTGGCCACATTCAAACGATTCAATGCATTCTGCAAGTCACTTTCATTCTCAGTAATTAATACTGCATCATCTGCGTATAACAGCACTCTTACACTCACATTGTTCATGAATCATGACTATATTAAACAACCAAGAAGACATAACACAACCTTGTCTGACACCGTGTTCAATGCCAAACCATTCGTTAAAAGCTCCAGCCACCCTAACGCATGCTTTACTTTCATCATACACCACTATAATTGCATTTACTAACCATGAAGCCACACCATACTCTATCAGAGCATTCCATAACGTACTCCTACTCACCCAATCGTACACTTTCTCCAAATCAACAAATGCACAGTAAAGACCCGTTGACACAGTGGTAGTGGACTAATGCAAGTTTAGTGGTATTAGCTTACTAACATGCTAGTTGTGTTACACGCATTTTCCACTTGTATTAGTATCGCTTCTAACAACATGGCTGAAAATGGAGTGGTGCTAACTGATCTCTCTATTGGAGCTATTTTTTTAATCAGTGCGTTTCATTTCTCATTCGAGCAATTAATATGCATATACTAATTACGCTTATGTGCTAGGAGCTAGGAAGGGTGAATTTAGAATAAGAATGTGCGGCCAAATAAATTACAATTTTTCAGTAAACGCAATGTATCATAATTAATTGACCTATTTAAAAAATATTTTATATAGACAACATAAAAAAGTTAGTGATTAGTACGTCTCATATTTCTTAGTTCCTTAATAGATTAAAATATATTTCAGTTGATCCCAAATAATTATTATATTATTTTGCTTGATTTGTTAACTCACTTAGCATATGCGATAAATTAAATTAAACTCAAATATGGTCAATAAATCCCAATCCAACCAAATTCTTTTGGGTATTTTTTTAAATAGACTTAACCCAGGTTATCTCAACTCTGTTTTAAATGTTGGTATACTATTAACAAAATATCTTGTTAAGTGCTAGCTAGGTCTAAAATATTCCTTAAAACAATAATTAATTAATTTGCAAATTGGTTTAAATATAAATTATCTGCTTTGCTATGAGACAATGTTGTGTATCTAATCAAGCTGCCAAAGCATTAATACAAAGTGTTTGAAGTGTATGGGCTAAACATTATTGTTTAAAACTTATAAATATTGCTTAAAGTGTCAAATACGGAGATTGGAAAGCGTTCCGGGGATTTCGCCTGAAAACCGCTGGCTATTCATACCTTGCTTGCCGATAATGCGAGTATTATATTGCCGGAACTAATCACGGTACTACAATGTTGTATTATATTTTGTGATTGTATGTAAAAAAAAACACAAGCCACCTTGATTGGTAGGAAATAATGTTTTGATAAAATTATTTATAACAGTTGTTTACCGATATTAAATAATATCTCTTGCAAGGTACATTTGCAATATTTACGTAACATTTAATTTTGACACTTCTTGAGAATATGTGCGCCTGATATCACTTTACAATATCCTCTAGTGCAATATCATTGGCATTCTTATCTTTATAACTCTGGTGCTTAAAATTCCACAAAAACTGATTATTTTCATAACATTCCACAAATAAGTGTCCCAAGCACAACCAATTTTTTAGTTGCCGCCATTTTGAATTGTCTACTCGCATTTCTAGTAAATTTGAAGTGACCAACTTTTTCACTTGCAGGTGGACTTGTTAGTAGCTTGCTTGTCTGCTTACACGGTGAAAGCTGTGCGCGCGCAGCCAAATTAGTGTATTTGAACGTTCTTCCTGCCATACATTTCTCACTCACTTGTTGCATTTCAAATATCTGGTCCATACAACCTCTACCTGGCATGAAACCACATTGCCCACTCCAAATATCTTTGAAGTTAATTAAAACAAAAACCTCTGTACACATGTTTTGTGTGTTAGTGCTATTCTTTTTAAATGCCCAGAAAACAAACTATTATGCCCTTGAGACATACTAATAAAACCACCAAGCTAAAATTTATAGAAAAAAACGTATTTTTAAAGAAGCTTGCAATTAAAATATTAATTTCACCTCGTTCTTTTTTTAAAGGGCTTGTCTGTTAGTTTTTAGAGCCACAAAAAGTTAATTAGTAATAAGGGTGGGCGTTCTCATTTTCCCATGCTCCTCCTACCGAGTGTGTAAATTGACCCGACAAATACCCGTATTTGTTTTCTTTTGTTCTGTCAATTAATTAATTCAACGGAAGCTTAGCTTCAAGAACCCGCCCTTATTGTCATCTAATTTATGCCATTTTTGGAAAAGGGTTAATTTAAATTATGTTTGATAAAATTTGCTTGCGAGCTTAAGCGTGTATTAGGAATTTTATACTAAGGCCCAGTTTCATAGTCAAATTTAGTACGCCTCAAGTGCGGCGCTACACTAAATACAAGATGACACCTACCTAAACCAGAATGGAATGGGCCAGTTTCCTATGCGAGAACGGCCCATTCCATTCGAGTTTAGGTAGGTGTCATCGTGTATTTAGTGTAGCGCCGCACTTGAGGCGTACTAAATTTGACTATGAAACTAGCCCTTAGATATAATTAATGTTGACATATTTGAATTAAGGGTTAGATGTACATTAAAAATAACAACTTTAATATGTCGCTGGCAAACCGAATGGGAGGAGACCATTGGGAAGACCTAAACACAGATGTGAGGAAATCATTAGGTTGTGCCTGAAAGAGATAGGTTGTAGTGAGGTGGATTGGATAGAACTAGCTCAAGATAGGTATAGTGTGTAATGAGGTGGACTGGATAGAACTAGCTCAAGATAGGGATAGGGCGTAATAAGGTGAACTTGATAGAACTAGCTCAAGATAGGGATAGGTTGTAGTGAGGTGGATTGGATAGAACTAGCTCAAGATAGGTATAGTGTGTAATGAGGTGGATTGGATAAAGCTAGCTCAAGATAGGGATAGGGTGTAGTGAGGTGAACTGGATATAACTAGCTCAAGATAAAGAGTTAGGGTGTAATGAGGTGGACTGGATATAACTAGCTGAAGATAAAGAGTTAGGGTGTAATGAGGTGGACTGGATATAACTAGCTCAATATAGGGATAGGGTGTAGTGAGGTGAACTGGATAGAACTAGCTCAAGATAAAGAGTTAGGGTGTAATGAGGTGGACTGGATATAACTAGCTCAAGATAAAGAGTTAGGGTGTAATGAGGTGGACTGGATAGAACTAGCTCAAGATAAAGAGTTAGGGTGTAATGAGGTGGACTGGATAGAACTAGCTCAAGATAAAGAGTTAGGGTGTAATGAGGTTGACTGGATAGAACTAGCTCAAGATAGGGATAGGGTGTAGTGAGGTGAACTGGATAGAACTAGCTCAATATAGGGATAGTGTGTAATGAGGTGGACTGGATAAAAACTAACCAAGATAGAGATAGGGTGTAATGAGGTGAACTGGATAGAACTAGCTCAAGATAAAGAGTTAGGGTGTAATGAGGTGGACTGGATTAAATAGCTCAATATAGGGATAGGGTGTAATGAGGTGGACTGGATAAAACTAACCAAGATAGGGATAGGGTGTAGTGAGGTGAACTGGATAGAACTAGCTCAATATAGGGATAGTGTGTAATGAGGTGGACTGGATAAAAACTAGCTCAAGATAGGGATAGGGTGTAATGAATTGGACTGGATAAAACTAGCTCAAGATAGGAATAAGGTGTAGTGAGTTTAACTGGATAGAACTAGCTCAATATAGGGATAGTGTGTAATGAGGGGGACTGGATATAAATAGCTCAAGATAGGGATAGGGTGTAATTAGGTGACCTGGATAAAACTAACTAAGATAGGGATAGGGTGTAATGAGGTGGACTGGATAAAACTAACCAAGATAGGGATAGGGTGTAATGAGGTGACCTGGATAGAACTAGCTCTAGATAAATAATTAGGGTGTAATGAGGTGGACTGGATATAAATAGCTCAATATAGGGATAGGGTGTAGTGATGTGAACTGGATAGAACTAGCTCAATATAGGGATAGTGTGTAATGAGGTGGACTGGATAAAACTACCTCAAGATAGGGATAGGGCGTAATGAGGTGAACTGGATAGAACTAGCTCAAGATAGGGATAGTGTGTAATTAGGTGGACTGGATAAAACTAACCAAGATAGGGATAGGGTGTAATGAGGTGAACTGGATAAAACTAACCAAGATAGGGATAGGGTGTAATGAGGTGACCTGGATAGAGGTAGCTCTAGATAAATAGTTAGGGTGTAATGAGGTGGACTGGATAGAACTAGCTCAAGATAAAGAGTTAGGGTATAATGAGGTGGACTGGATAGAACTAGCTCAATATAGGGATAGGGCGTAGTGAGGTGAGCTGGATAGAACTAGCTCAAGATAGGGATAGTGTGTAATGAGGTGGACTGGATAAAACTAGCCAAGATAGGGATAGGGTGTAATGAGGTGAACTGGATAGAACTAGCTCAAGATAAAGAGTTAGGGTGTAATGAGGTGGACTGGATATAAATAGCTCAATATAGGGATAGGGTGTAGTGAGGTAAACTGGATAGAACTAGCTCAATATAGGGATAGTGTGTAATGAGGTGGACAGGATAAAACTACCTCAAGATAGGGATAGGGCGTAATGAGGTGGACTGGATATAACTAGCTCAAGATAGGGATAGGGTGTAATGAGGTGGACTGGATAGAACTAGCTCTAGATAAATAGTTAGGATGTAATTAGGTGGACTGGATATAAATAGCTCAATATAGGGATAGGGTGTAATTAGGGGACCTGGATTGAACTAGCTCTAGATAAATAGTTAGGGTGTAATGAGGTGGACTGGATATAAATACCTCAATATAGGGATAGGGTGTAATTAGGTGACCTGGATAAAACTAACCAAGATAGGGATAGGGTGTAATGAGGTGGACTGGATAAAACTAACCAAGATAGGGATAGGGTGTAATGAGGTGACCTGGATATAACTAGCTCTAGATAAATAGTTAGGGTGTAATGAGGTGGACTGGATATAAATAGCTCAATATAGGGATAGGGTGTAGTGATGTGAACTGGATAGAACTAGCTCAATATAGGGATAGTGTGTAATGAGGTGGACTGGATAAAACTACCTCAAGATAGGGATAGGGCGTAATGAGGTGAACTGGATAGAACTAGCTCAAGATAGGGATAGTGTGTAATGAGGNGGATAGAACTAGCTCAAGATAAAGAGTTAGGGTGTAATGAGGTGGACTGGATATAACTAGCTCAATATAGGGATAGGGTGTAATTAGGTGACCTGGATAAAACTAGCTCAAGATAAAGAGTTAGGGTATAATGAGGTGGACTGGATATAACTAGCTCAAGATAGGGATAGGTTGTAGTGAGGTTGTCTGGATGGAGTTAGCTCAATATAGGGATAGGTTGCCTACTTTTTAAGTGTGTCAATGAACTTTCGAGCTCCTAATACGATAAAGTAAGTAATTTATCTCAATTTTAACAATACAGCCTATACTGAACGGAATATGGGCTTCAAAAATTTTGAAAACGTTGAAATAAAATGTCACAAAATGCAATTTTTTACGCTCTGTTAACTTAACTTAGGTATTGTTTTGTGTTATTTTATATCAGTGAAAGTTTAGTTATATTCTCCTATTTAACTTACAACTTCGTTCCACGAGTGATTTGTGTTTCGAAGGTCAATGAAAATATACACCTTTTGGACGTTTTTAGAAATAAAGTATCTACCTTAAAAACAAAAGTTTACCGGGTGGAATAGTAGAAAAGATACATTTTGAGTCGAGGTCTGGCATCGGTGGTGGACGGATGTGTTTTGCTGTTGTATTAGAAACAGTAACTTCTATCAGTTTTGTTGGATACGGTGGATTCCGGTGACGAGTGCGATGTTGATTCGGCTATGAGAGAACTATAATAAAATATTCGACCAAATTCTCAATCCAGTGCCATAGGTTTAAAATCGGGTCGTTCAAGATCACCATCCATCTAATAATCAAATTATGATGAAAGCGAAATCTAGTGTAGGGCGTGTTGCGGTCAAACCAACGGGACAGGCGTCAGCAAAAGTTCCCATAGTAGTTAATGCCAAGGAGAGTTAAATTGGGACAGTTGTTTCAGTTGACAGTATAGCAGTCGAAATAGAAGATGTATTCAATTTTTCTAATCCAGGGCGTACAAAATTACATTTTCAAATACATCGGAACTAAACATTCAAAATCTACCTCCAATGAAAATAGGAAAGGGTTTATTTCCTAAGTATAAGAGTGTAGCTAACATTGTTCCGGCAGGGAAAAACTAAATTGTTGTGGAATTGTTATGTATGAAGTAATATAATAGTCCTATGGCAGATAGGGAACTGCATGATCTTTGAAGGTCTCAGTTGACAGCGTGGGTCGTAATGAACATAGGATAGGAGTTATTCATAATATACCACTAGAATTTTCGGAGGAATTTATTAAGGAAGAGTTAGAGAGAGAAAGTGAAACTTCAATATTGCAGGTACGACGTTTCAATAGGCGCAATCCTGATACATCTGAGTGGTTTGATCCCTCTGGTACAGTAGCAGTGACTTTCGTGGGGAAAAGAGCTACCATCTTATGTTGTCATGTTTCTCTAGTGTGGAGGTCAAGCCTTATGTTTATCTAGAGACGTAATGTCACAATTGTTTACGTTTTGGACATCTCGCTGTCAACTGTCTTAGTGGGGGGCATAGGTGCGCAAAGTGTGGAGGTGTTCATCTCATAGAAGAATGTCTACAAGAAACCACAAAATGTGTTCACTGTGGGGGTGGGGGCTCATTTGGCGACCGACCGAACGTGTCCCGAGTGGATGCGACAGCGTCAAATTAAATCTACAAGGGCTCGTCGCAATTAGTCGTACTGGGAGGCGGGTCAGGCTGTGGACCACAACTCTCCATACAAGTAGCGCTATGCAAACAGGGGGGCCCAATATGTCATGGACGATTCTTAATTCCCAAACATGCCAATACGGCTACGCAATGTAACGTCCTATACAGCGACTCTTTCAAGTTCCTCGGCACAGGTTGTTGGGGATATAGACGTGGATTCGTCAGGAAGCGCTATCAAAGGAACATTAGATGATATAATAAGGGGGTGGAACAGATTGTTTCTAAAGTAAAGTTGTATCGCTCCTAGTAACCGTGGCTTCCTCAGCGCCAGGGGAGTTAGATCCGCCAAGTTTAATGGCAACAATAACAGGGAAAATATAAAAGTGGTTAAGGGATGTGCGACGCTTTAATAGCCATAATAGTAGAACTGCTAGGATCAAAGCAGGTAGTGGTGTCCAAGGTAATCTTGTTTAAGTTAGGTATATGTTTGTTTTTGTTTATATAGTTAGGTATATGTTTGTTTTTGTTTATATGGTTAGTTATTTAAATATGATACAATGAGATTCTAGAAGCATCAGGAACAAAAAAACGAACCTTGAGCAATTAATTTTTTCTCGTGATATCCATATAGCAGCGTTAAGGGAAACTTGGTTCAAGTACCAGGATCATTTTGTTATAAATAATTATTTTTTAGGTCGGATAGACCTTCCCAAGAGGGAGGTGTTGCGCTGTTAATTAGGTCGAACATTCAATCTGTTGAAATAACATTGGGCAATTTTCAATATTCTTGGGAGCTTGTACGGCTAAACATATTTTCCGCAGGTAGGACATTTTCAATTATATATTTATACAACTCTACACCAGATAATTTCGATACTAATTTGTGGGAACAATTTGTTGGTTGTCTACTATCCCCGGTTATCATCTGCGCGGGTATGAATGCACATATGTGTTGTGGGGCTCCCCTTACATAGATCGTTGTGGGATGAAGATTCATGGAACTTTAGGGGTGTTACCTCTTGTTATATTAAATATAGGGATGTTTACGAGACTTCACAATCTTCCGTATCCTAACTCATGCCCAGATGTTACTTTTGCACCATACTACTTGGGAGATAATTGGTGACTCCATGGGCAGGGATCATTTGCCAATTATTTTGACAATAGACTTTCAGGTCCCATATGTAACTAAAGAACTATTCCTCTCGATAGGGCAGGCAACTTTCTCTCTTTAAATACATACTTTTGTCGATTATAATTTCCATACTGTACTAAAGGATCACGGTCCATCGTTAAATTTTGAACTGTTAGGAGCTTCATTTTTGTCGAATATAATTCCCAATTTGGTTATATAGCCCCAGCCTGTCCGAAAATGTATCCCAAGGGAGTAAAATTATTTTCACTTTCAAAGTAGAGCCTCGTTAGTTATAGGTTGGGACCAATTCTTATTCGGATGAAGTGAGAATAAGGAATGGTCAGCGAGAATACAAAGAGTATTTCCACAAACAAATGTTAGTGTAATTGGTTATAAAAATTTAACTCGCTGCTGATATGGAATTATTTAACATTTATTAGCAATTTTTAATTTATAGATAGTATATATCATCTTTCTTAGCTTTGTGCTTTCCAGTTTTCTACTAAAATTTTACTCAGGTTATCTGGAATTTCGTACTGCCGGGGCTAGGTACAATAAGGTTTACTGTATTTAAAACCGGCAGTTCTAGCAGACACAACTTGTTTCTATAAACCTAATCTACCATCAAAACTAATACAAAGAGTTCAAGTACCGCAGTTTAATAAAACTTTCAGTAAAAAATAAATTCCAGGCAATTATTATAAAGGATTTAAAATAGAGCTAATGTTAAGTTTATTTCTGCAACGAGGCAATGCAAATAAACTAAATTTAGATAAATCTATAAGTAGTGCCAACAAATTTACTGTGGATGTAAAAAAATATACAAGTTTTTTTCCAAAATTATTTAGTTTATTTTTATTTTATTCTTACATCATTCTCTATTAGATTAAAAACCTTTTTACAACTTTTTTACTAGTAATTAATTTTTTTCTCTTTTTCTTTATTTTCTATAAATTAAAAACAATTTAGATTTTTTAAACAGTTATTTATATTTAATTTCTGATAGCTTACTAAGTCTTAACAAATATTCAATGGATATATCAACTTAATTACTTAAAATTAACACGTAAAGAATGCGTATAATTATTAATACTGTACATCCCATTCAAGCCACAAGCATGAAACCATAATATTTAAATAAAATTTCAGTTATTTAACACAAATGAAGGAAGCTTTGTCCAAACAATTACCCTTAAAATTTAATTATGTATTCTTAAAACTATATTAAACGCTAATTTATTTTTGCTCTTAAATTTCTTAGGAATAAAATTGATTCCAAGGTTACAACCAAATGAAGATTTATATACAATTTACCATAATTTACAAATAGAAATAAATGTTCATTAATATTAAATATTCTATCACATTAAAATCACAAACTGACGAATAAAATAATAAACAAAATTGAGAGTAGTCCACAACATTTAGGCAGGAAATTCTGACGAAAGTCTTTCACATCACTGTTTTGGGGTCTTCTTTTTGGAGTGAAATAAACTTGCAAGCCTGGATGACTTCTTAGAAGTATCACTTGCTATACTGGTGACGCTTGAGATCGATACAGTGTCTGAGCTACCGACCGAGATAAGTGACTTTACACTTTCATTGTCCCTTTCGTTCTTTATCAACTCTTCTGTTGAAACCTTTAAATCTGATACCTCTGGCGTCATCAACTTCGGCATACCTTCTTCGATAGTCTTATTAAAGTTCCCGTCATTGGTCGACGAGTCAAGCTGCTGAGCGAGTTTCACCGAGACTTCCTCGAGGGATTTAAACTCTAGGTCAGAGCTGTCTCGTCTGGTGCGTTTTACTTCAGCGTCGAGAGTCAAAGAACCGTGGCGGGACCTCTCCTGGGGGCTGTAATACTCGTCCTTGCTGGACGTCAGACTTTGGTGCACGGGAGTCCGGGGAGCCTCGCCCATCACCTGGGACTGGGGTGAGAGGGTGGAACTGCTGGAGGTGTCCAGAACGGACGTGTCGGGAGTCTGTAAGGTGGCAGCGGCAGGAGTCTGCGTCTTGTCTATGTCACCCTCGGAGCTGGAGTACGTTGGATCGTCAGTTTCTGTGGTGTCTAGCGGCTGAAACCGATCAAAACCATCATATCTTGGTAGCTGTATAAAATCGCACGCCTGGTTACTGGTTAAATGTGTTAAACTTATGTTACATTAGGAGCATATGTGTCGATTACAAAACGGTTCCCAAGTTACTTCCTCCAAGAATATTCGGGCACAAATTATCTAAATACTTTGTTCTTCATTCCAACCCTATTTGTGTAAATAGGGGAGACATGGTGTAGTTAATTTATATATAAATGGCAGTATATAGCATACGTATTTTCTTAAAACCTCCTGTCTTACTCCTCGTTTAGCTTTTAAAATTTACTAGCTAATTAGTTGGTTGAGTGGAGTGATCTATAAATTTGGGGAAGTTTACGTGGAGTAATAGTATATAACTTCTTAGGAAAAACTACCCTCAGAACCCCTGAACTGGATTAGAACCCCGATCTTCCAATCATCGGCAGTCCAGTCTAAAGAGAGACTCCTTTAAAACCATTCGACCATTGAAGCGGGTACAAATAATTTTAAGATCGATAGTGAGGGCATGCAAGTAGTTTTTTCTATGGACACTATTCTTATTGGACGCTAGACTTTTCCAAACTTTCTCTGCGCCAAACATGTTAATTGGCATAACAATTTCAAAGTAAGAATAAGTGGTTTAAAAAAAAGGTACTATACAAAAGTTAGTGTCCGATTAGTCTAAAAGGAATATAAAGCTTTGATTAAATTTCACCACAAAATGTTTTATATCTAACATTTAGTAAAATACTGTTCAGATTTGCTTATTTAGTTGATAAAATAAAGTTCAAATTAATTGAGAAAATAAAAGCTTCTCTGAAGCGTGGAAGGGTTACATTCAAAGAACCCATATACAAGTGACGCTACAAGAAGTCTCCTGGACATTGGACGTTCAAGTTATCCATTGAAGTAACCCACTATGAACAGCCGGCACGGCACGCAGTTTACCAACTACTAACGGCTAGCATTACACCTGACCCCAGTCAAAACGTTTGTAAAAAATCCCTGTAAGTCCCAGTTGCAATGGAGAGTTCATCCGAAGAGTAGTTGGGTAGTTGATGCAGTTGATGCAGTTTGTGCGGTGGAGGAAGACCGTGAAAAAATGTACTACCAGAAACAGTTTCTGGGTGTACAAACTATTTAAAAAAAGAAAATATGGTTCATTATCTCATATTTTTTCTGATCTCTTTAAAAGATCTGACTAAAAATTAGTACAATACTTTAATAGGTCTCTAAAAGTTTTATTAACTGCTTCTCATTCATTTGTTAATACCTCAAAATGTTCTTATATTTATTGCCATGTGTTGTCCTTCCTGTTGTGGTAATGGGTTCTTTAGACACTATAAAGAGCAATAGATACCCTCTCACAACTTCCTCATGGAAGTTTGTCTGTACCATCACAAATTTCCTTATTATACACAAATAAATTCACCACCTCGTGGTCACAAATTTACTGGCCGTTCGAGGCAAATTATCAATTCTCGGGAAATCCCATAGATCGTGCATCGTGCTATGTTCATAGAGGGGTCCCTCCTTAAGACCCGCGCTCAGCCCCACTGAACAATCGAATGTACCTCAAAGTCAGAGTCGTCCTCACTTCGGTACTTTGATACCACGCGCTTCAGCTTTAGAGATACGGGCTCGTTTTCATCTGAAGAACTATTCTCAGCTTCCTTTACAGACTTTTGCTTCTCTTTCTGCAAACAAATGTACGAGGGTTTTTATTAACACTAGTCTTTCTATGTTAAATTTTATAACGCTGTATAGTCGTTGCCAGCAACAGATATACGGTTACACTGGTTTGTTTACTATTCCTTAAAATCTAATACAGAAATATCCACTAAATAATTGCTTTGGTTAATTAGTAATCCAGGAAATCCATTTACCAAAGAGTCAAAAAATCCCATAACCAGGCTACCATATTTGAATAGATTGAGAATTGAGGTGAAAATGCCAACGAGTCATTATTAGAGTTATTTTACACTAAAATGGATTTGATTCAGCATCAATACTTTCAAGACTATCTGCCCCACAAAAAACCTCTAGATAAGAGTCAATTCATACGATCTCAATTCTCAGCCCCCTCTATGTAAGCTCACCTCATCTGGAGTGGCCAACGGTGTAGTCTGACCAGATTGAGTCAGCGTCTGATAACGTCCTGAGACCAGTTTGAGCGCCGCGACGCTTACAACAGCGGGCCAGAATATCACCACGAACATTATTCCGGACAGTTTGGAGGTCTAAAAAATTAAAGATCTCTATTAGCAGATCTGTATTAAGAGATCCATAGGTCTGTATAAAATTTCGTTAACTTTAACATGGGAAGCATTTGAAAGTCCATATAACATTTTGGGAGAAACACCTTTTTGAAGTACAAGGGATTTTAAAATAAAATAAAAATTGGAAAGATTCGCAGTGGAGTGGTGCAAAGGAAGCAGACCTTGTTAAAACTACCGGTGATATGTTCTCGCTCCCTTAAGCTCTTTATGACCAATCATACATATGGTCTACTCTACATGCCTTACACGGGAATATATTCTCCTCGAAACCTTACCATTTAGTGTTCTATTTAGGGGTGTGTACAATTCACAGGTACAGTTTAAACTAACGTTGCTTACCCTCACAATTATACAAGAGAGCGGGGGATCTAACGGGCACCGCAACTATTTTATCCATCTAGACAAGTAGTATTCAACCTGGGCTTCTAAGAAATCTCATGAGGCACATACAAACTTTAAAACTAGCTTAGGTGGCTGTATCGTCAAGGTCGTTACACTTAAATACACTTGACTGCTTATAACTGAGGTTCGATTCCCGGTCAAGTGCATATAGTTTTTACAAAATGGATTTCCTCTTTACCTCTAGGCAAATATGGATACACTTCCTTACTCGTGAGTCTATCATAACTATACGTTTAGCCGGAACGGGTAATAAATAATATGCGGTACAGAGAAAATATTTTTATTATAGACGTATATAAATTTCGCAAATATTTAGGTCTCGAATTCCCCTTTGGTATGCGACTTAAATTAGTAGGAAGGGCCAAATTCACAAACTCTGGACATGTTTGCCTGAACAATCATATCTTACTACCCATCCTGGCAAGAACATATTAATCATGTTACTGGGTAAAGGATGAGGAAATATAAGCATATTCAAGTTAAGGGTGCGTTTAAATCAAATTTTAAAACTAACCTTGCATCTGGCTGGAATTCAACCCTTATCTCCCCGACATCGGCAAAATAAACCAGAAGAGTCTGACGTTAAGTCCACGCGTCTACAGATGCTGGTATATTTTAGATATTTAAATTTGTTTATTTATTTTAGATTTTTAAATTTATTTACTTATTTAAAATTATTTTACCAAATGTTTATGAAGGTAGGCAAATGCTTTTTACTATATTATATTTTAAAAATCCCCTAAAATAAAGTATTTAAAGTGAAATAAAACTAAACTACAATATGAAATAATTCCAACCTATATTATTTAAAATTATGCACACACTTGTTTTTGTTCGTATTTAACTGCAGGCAGGGCAGATGGCAGTGTTAAGAGCATTGGAAAACCGGTGGGCCGGTCAGATAAGTCCCGCGGGCCGTGAGTTTGCGACCCTGCCTTACGACCCCATTAGACCACCAAAGTTGGTTCTAATAATCTCAAATCTAACCTTTGCCTTCTCGTCAGACTGCTGCTCCCTCATTCGGCGAAGACCTCTGAATTTCACAGCTCGGAGATTGCGCTGTTGGCAGTGAATAGCTTGTATCTGGAGAGGATAAAAACACATTGACATGTCAATTATAACTAGTTTGGGTTAAAGACCGGGTTAAAAAACCACCAGGATGTATACATCTTAACAATTTGAAGAAAACTACGGGAGGGAAACAAGCCATCGACGTTTGTTGGTGGATGAATTTGAAGAATACATAATTCATATAAATCAGACACCGTAACTCAGTCTGTAGCGTGTATCTACCGAGTTCAGAGTACCAAGCTCGATTCCTGGTATAACTGAAAAGTGTATCATTGTTGAAAGTGGGCTTACCCTTTCACAATGATTAATGAACGGTTGGGGGACTGGATGTTGTGCCTGTCTTAGTCTTTAGTTAGATTAGAAGATATTAAGCTACGATAGGCCTAGCAAGCCAGCAGTGGAAAATATATTGCACGGATGAAAAAATTACACGGGCCACAGGCTGGAAATTTAAATATTATCAAACATCGATATTTTTGTTCTAGGTCTACAACAAGTTATGACAAATACATTTCAACTATATATTTATGTCTGTCCATTTATTGATACGTCTATTGATTTAAATTATAATCGTGATAAACTACAGTAGCCCCATGGCTTCTTTGGTGCTGACTGACAGCTGACAGTTGACTACTTTGAAAAGTTACCAGACCAAATTATGTATCCCTACGCTGAACCACATGATCTGAAAAAACATTTGTATCAGCTGCCGTTTCTGAGAGTCAAAATTTAGGTATATACCTAAATGTTGACCGTCAAGAGACGGCAGCTGTGAGCTGTCAGTCAGCACCAAAGAAGCCATGCGGTTATTGTACGAGTGCCTATCCACAAACAAGCTATTAAGGGACTTCTCCCCCCGTCACCCAATCCCGATATTGCTAGCCGCACATGCAAGGCTACCACCAATAAACAAAGTACCAACTCTTACCATGTCTTCTGTTTTGGGCGGCGCCATGTTTAAAATCCAGGAGTACACGCTAGTGAACGCTCCTACCGCTTTCAGCGCTGCCAAGAGGGGAACGAACAAAACCCACGGGAGTGGACGTTTCCGCTCCGCTGGTTCTGCCGCTTCAGTCACAAAACCGTCTTCTTCGCAGATGTGAGCGATAGCTACATAAAATGAATCAACTAAATAAATACACAGCTACACATAATTAATTATATAAATATAAGCTAGGGATGGGATCCTAAAACCCTCAAAGCTATTCAAGATTTTATGAGCCGAGAAAATATATTTTTATCTTCAAACTGTCTAGTTGGAATTTCTTTCAAAGATCTAATAGTTCTTATTAGTGGTTCGGCCCAAGTATGATTATAGGAAAAACTTAACCAAACCCCAGACCATTGATTTAACACTTTAAATGAATGACAGTGAATGATGAAAAATAAATTTCTTCTTTGCTTATATTATCACTTAGATATTATAAAATGCACATTCACGTTTTTAAACTCAAAACATAATCAAATTTAGAGCAAATTGTTAATAAATGAAGGGGTATATATGCGTGAGGTTTGGTAATAGCTCGCTTATCAAAAATAGTTTACTTTCTGTAAACTTTGTTCCTTAAAGCCAAAAACCAAGCAGTAAAAGCTTATACATATTGTCCCTCCAATAAAGGGAAACATTTAGATATTTAACGCTTAAAGTTGTCATTTAAAATTTACAATATGAAAAACTACACATTAATTAGCTTTTAAAATGATTTAACAGCTTAAAAATGAATCCTCTAATTTAAACTTATTACAAAAAGTGCCAGTACTGATTAATGTGGCTTTATAAGCTTAATCAACAGATTTATATTTCAAGACTAGATTATCATCAAGTTTTAATTAAAAATACTCTTAATGCAAAACTAAAACATTTTACAATCTATTGGCAATTCTATGTTAGACAATAAATTAGACAACTTTTAATAAGTATTTGTCAAAAAAATCAGAATTACATTGAATTAGTAAGAAATAATTTTGTAGTTTTGTTTTGAAATTCTAAGCTTCATATTTTTAAACTAATGATGGTTTTTCAATATATTACAGATCTACTGAGTAAATAGTGTAAGGACATCTATTAAATTAAATATTTCAAACTTTGGTATTATGCGTGATTCAACATTGTTTAATTCATTATTAATGCTAGACTTCCTGGCACTCTATGAACAACCTTATCGGCCATCGTGGGCCAAATTTTGAGAAACACTGCCTTAAGAGCATTCAACTACAGAATGCAGGCTATTTACCACTTCAAGCAATTTTTAGCTAAGCCAAACTTATTCAAGAGGTCTAAGCGTTATCACAACAAAGTTTACCCCACCATAATTTATACATAACGCACTCCTGGCGGTACTCACGCTCTTTAGATGGTAGTGGCCGAGGAAGTGTCCACTGGAGGGACTCTTCTACCACGTACAGGAATCTGCCCATCTGCTGCAGGGCGGATTGTCCTAGGGGCACGCTGGCCACCCTCTCCGCGGCGGTTGACAACCAGTTGCTGAACCGTTGGGACACTCGTTCCATCGCCTGCACACATGGAATGGTTTACTTACTTTTTAAACGCAATCTCTTTACAACACAAGTCCTAACTGTTTAGGCTATACGCATCAGTAATAATATAACGGCGTATGAATGCATTTGCATGGAAGGAGAGTGGAAAACCATTTATATTCAAGTTTTAAAATATATTCCGAGTTGTATTAAATGAGTCCCTATTTTAGTACCACAAAAAGCTTCCGTATGAAATAGTGACATTCACTATAGATGCGAAGTTGCGTAGCACAGGTGGAGGGGTCTAAATGTCTATATTGTGTTTCATAGGGGTGGGGGGTGATGAAGGTCAGGGGTCAAAGTCAAGAAAAAATCGTACGTAGTCAGCTGGAGCCAACGGGCCAGTTATATATGCGAAGCTAGCCCATTCCATTATGATCAAGCTATGTGTGATCTTTATTTAGCATAGCACGCACTTGAAGCGCACTCATGATGACTATGAAACTGGCCCGTTACATTCTGGTCTAGGTATGCTTTGTCTTGAATTTATTAAGCACGCACTTGAGGTGTACCAAGTCTGAATATGAAACTGGTCCAAAGTGCTTCACTTGTTTAAGTAGTCAAGTAGGATAGCTTAGTAATAAATAAGAACGCGTTTGAATGAATGATGGAAAGCCCGCGTATAAGTATAATACTTTATATTATTATTATTAGCACCGCGTCTTACTATACGTTCGGGTTATACGCACTTACACTAATGTGTAATGGTAGGGTGATTGTGAGATGAAATGGAGGACCTACAGTTTAACGTGGAATACCGAACCATGGTGGAGGCCTGGCATTCCCCACATTCACAAGTTGTTTTGTCAGAGGTGAAGAAAGGGTTTGGTAATCAGATAAATCTGGGCCGGGACCGAGGATTGAACTCCGGCCGCCAGCACAGAAGTATTGACACCTTACCCCTAGACCGCCAGGTCACCTATAATACCTTATGGAGTTTTAGACTTATGTTAAATCTGATTACTCTGCTAGTAACACAGCTCTCAAACGACCTGGGACAGCAGTAATTATCTTTAGACATCCAACCTTAAAACAGATATCTCAAATCTGAAAAACCTCACATTTAAGGCATTATCAACCCAGTGTTCTAGATTAGGTTTATATTAGAAGCTATACATATTTCGCTCTAAGTTTGGTTTATCATATCTAACGAGGAAAAATTACCTTTCCGTTCTCCAGGGGACTGGGCTATTTCTAAGTTTATTGTAGTTTATACAATGCATAGGTCAAGATGTTGTGCTGAAAGGAAAGTATCGGGACTTTGCTAACTTTTATAGGTAGCTCAGCAAAACACTTATCCCAATAGTGTTTTTTCAGTTTGACTCCCTCACGAAAAGATTTATGATTTATCAATAATTAAGTGTGTTTCTAGTAATAAATACAACTTTTTGTATTATAATAGCATTTTTACTATTACATTCACTAAAAATAATTCCACCACTAAACTGTAATCTACGACCTAATTATAATTCTCGATTATTTATTAATAAATCGGCATGCAATTTTTAATCAGGCCATCAGAATGTGCTTAAAAATATATTACACGTGAAAGGTGCAGAAGAAAAAGGGAGATAGTAATTTTAAATCGAATTTAGCTAGTGCTGCTATATGTGAAAACTATTTTTAAACCTTTCTAAGCCATTATTGTTAAAATAGCCGCCAAAAAGAGCTGTCATATTTAAATCCATTAAAACCATTTCCTTTAATTTGTACGTAGTTTTGAGATATTAAAGGTCTTGTCCTAAAAAATATGTACTATGACCCCCTTTCTGATCCCCCAGCCCCCAACCTGTACACTATAACAAATTTTTTTTACTTCGATACCAGGATGTAACCACCCATGAGTAATCGGAAAGAAATTATCAGTATTGTTATCTAAAGGAAAATACCGGATAAGTGAATTAATGATACTTTTTCCGCAATCCTGTACATATAAATAATGACAAGCCGGAATTACTTACGTCATCAAGCCTCTTCTTGGTTGTTGGGTTCTTAGATCCTTCCTCCATTTGAGAACAAACTAGAACCATTTATTTTCAATTTAATTTTCAATACAATATTTACACGATTAAAAAAATTAAAACTAAAATGAGTTATTTTTACTATAAAATATTTATTTCACAAGATATTTAATGCAATGAAATTCAAGAAGATAGCGGCGAGGAAAATTTGGTCCTCCCCTCTCTTCAAGAAAACAAATAATTCTAAATCAAACTTTTAGCATATGAAGAACCACCATATTGAGCACTTAGAATTCAAACGAATATAATAAACGTAATGTGGTAGCGTAGGGAATTTAATTAATCTTAGTGTTTCCGCATTTATGTATATATTTTTTAATTTGGTCAAAATAAATCAAATATTCCTCCAGTAGAAACATACAATTTAATTTTCTTCACACAGTGATATCAGGTGGTGCTGAATGTCAGTCAAGGGTATCCAGTGAAAAGTGAAAACTCTCTTCATTTAAAAAGTTTGTCATTTAATGCGACATGACATTCAACAAATGTTGATATCACCATATGAAGAAAATTAAGCCCTTTGTACTCTGGCAATATTTTATACATTTTGAAAAAGAAGTTTTGCTATAAAAACACTGAGCTTTTCTCGCGTCCCCTACACGCCACCTTAAAGACTAGGCTATATGCTTGATATTCAAAAGGAACATCAAAATCTTCCTTAAAATTCCCAGTCTGAATAAAATACAGAATATCTGTTAACAAATGCTAATCTCGCCCTCCCCCATAAATTAAATTTCTGTGTCGTCCACTGTCATCGTAGACCAATACATCTTTCACAAACACGCGGACCTGTTTGTCGGAAAATTAACAGTCTAGTTTTCAAAAGAGGGTCTTTTAAAAAACACGTTTATGGTAAACATTGATAATATTCCCAATGATATTTTATGATTGCTATTATCAATCAAAATTGACAGCTGTAGATAACACTTAACGTATGAATATATTAAAATAGTGTTATAGACTTTGTAGTTGTCAAAAGTTATGAAAATTGCAGAGCAAAGGCAATTTTTTTTCACACAACATTTTAGAACCATTTAGAGCTTTATATTTACTAATCACAATGAGATACGAATCAGGAGTACACTTTGAAAAGAAATTTAACCCCAATTTAAGTGAAGTAGGGTAAGAAACCGTCTAAGATATCCGCCCTATGTTCGAACCCCGATCTCCCAATTGTCTGCTAGCCAACCCGAATTGAGTGTAACATTCAGACAGCATTAGCATGGATATACATACACTGGGTTTTAAATACTTGCCCCAGTATCAAACCAACCATCAAAGCTGACAAGACCTTATATCGCTGCCGTCACTATTTATTACCAAGATAACCGAATAATTTGAATAAATCAACAAGAAATTACATCAATCCCTCCACTAAAGCTTTGTAGATTATATTCGTAAAGATGTATTGTATCAAAATAAGTAAAATCTTATGCCACTTCAAACACGTTCCCATTTGACGCTATCAAATTAATCGTGCGATATCACGTTGAAATGTATCGATAAGGGTGCAACATATCTAGATAGCTCATAAAAGGAATACTTGGGTACAAAAAATATAAATCCGACCATAACTCAAGATACCAAACGATGTAATTTCTCACGTATTTAGACCCAACAAATTGTTCTAGCATAAAAACTTCATAAATACCGCATTTAACTCATGTCCCCTACACTCCCGCCTTAATGATTATAGGTAAAATTATCATGAACTTCTCAAGATACTTGATTTAATATAAACGATTTATTAAAGTGTACATATGATTAAAAGTGATCACATGTATAGACTAGTTCAGTAATAGCTTGACAGACCCTCATACACTCACCTGCACAATGAAATGACGTTGTTGCAAGCGCAGAGCCACACACTTGAATGATCGAAACTCTGGCAGATTGAGCTGACCACTACCTTGGTCTGTTCGCGCGTGACGTCACGCCTCCTGATGCATTTTGGGTAGAAACATGTGGCCACAAGGACCAATCCCACTGTTTATTATGGACGTTGCCTTTTGGATTGTTTGTTGTTGTCAAAAGGAAAAGTGTGGCTATTCAACATAGTCTAAACGAGTAACACCAAAGATACAGTACAATTTTTATTTCCCTTTGGGATAACCTTTTCGCAAAACAAAAACATTTTTATTTGCGGCCAACGTGGATAACATTTTATTATATCATTATGGATATTTTATACGTATTGATACTATCTATCAAAAGTAACAGATTCAGATCATATGACTTGACGTATGAATATGTAAAAATGTATGTAGTAATTATCTATGGGGGAATGCCAGGCCTCCACCGTGGTTCGGATTCCACGTTAAACTGTAGGTCCTCCATTTCATCTCACAATCACCCTACCATTAACACGTTAGCGTAAGTGCGTATAACCCGAACGGATAGTATACGCTGTGCTGCTGCTAACAATAATAATAATAATAATAATAATCATCATCTATGAACATTTTATTGTATGTAGATCTGGTTGGTCGATATTTTATGTCCAGCTAAGAATAAATTGATGGAATATTTCCGACTTAATAATAACAATATATTTCGCATGTGTCATTTAGGCACTACTTTGTTAGTGGATTTTAATTAGTAAACTAGTACTTAGTCGGTGGAGCATTTCGCCTTCTGAGCTAAGGGTCCCAGGTTCGATTCCCAACATGGTCGAATAAATATCATCGGTTTTATTGCGGACCAACCCGTTGACAGCGATGACTGGGAGAATGGATTTTAATATCTCTTCTAGAATTAAGTTAGTTTGTAAGTCAGGTTCTTATATTATTATTAGCACCGCGTCTTACTAACCGTTCGGTTTACACGCACTTACGCTAATATGTAATGGTAGGGTGATTGTGAGATGAAATAGAGGACCTACAGTTTAACGTGGAATCCGAACCACGGTGGAGGCCTGGCATTCCTCACATTCACAAGATGTCTTGTCAGAGGTGAAGGAAGGGTTTGGTAATCAGATAAATCTGTGCCGGGACCGAGGATTGAACCCCAAACCTCCAGCACAGAAGTCTGACATCTAACCCCTAGACTTACAGGTCACCATCAGGCTCTTATAGAATCATTAGGTTAAAAAATACCCCAAATAAATACATAATTATTTTAATCTTACGGTCAGACCAAACTAAGTTTTATTACATTTATAAACAATATTGAGGGATGGGGATACGGAAGGTATTTTAAGATAAAGTGTATCCACATTAGTAGAATACTTCTCTCTACAATTTATTAAAATAGGCATTCGAACCACGACCTACCTCGTCAACGGCGACGCAAGTCTGCTAGCTTAAAGCTGCTGCCGGTGGTAAATGTAAGGTCTAGAGTCTGGTTGCTGTGTTGGTGTTGGAACTAAGTGAGGCCAGCCAACTATTAATACTGTGTCGATTAAACAACGCCCGGCTTCCCATCTGAAATTAATAATTTGGTAGCTATTTACAACGAGGGAGAGTAAAAGTTGACAACCTTTGGCACTGTCCGTATCTTGGACCTCCTGACCTAGGCAACCTTTGACCTCAAATATCATCATCGCCCTGGCATCAACTCGTCTATATTTTTATTATTACTATCACAACCACTGAGAGTAATTGTGCTTTGACATAATCCAATTTTCATAGGAAGGTTCCTATCTGAAAGCTAGAAAAGCTACTAGAACTTTTCACGTATTCATACGTCAAGTCATGTTATCTGTAGCTGTCACTTTTGATAGAATATATTATCAATACCTATAAAATAACACCAATAATATATTCTTATTATTATTATTATTAGCACCGCCTCTTACTACCCGTTCGGTTTACACGCACTTACGCTAATATGTAATGGTAGGGTGATTGTGAGATGAAATGGAGGACCTACAGTTTAACGTGGAATCCGAACCACAACCACGGTGGAGGCCTGGCATTCCCAACATTCACAAGATGTCTTGTCAGAGGTGAAGGAAGGATTTGGTAATCAGATAAATCTGTGACCAATAATATAGTAAAATATTATCAATTTAGGCCATAAAAAGTTTGTATTTTCTAAAAGGTCTACTTCTTAAAATTGGACTGTACCCATCCTCGTAGCTAAGTATTTAATTTTGTTGACTAATAGCCTTAGGGATCCCTGGTTCAATTCTGGATACCCCAAAAGACGATATTTACCATTTATTAATTCCCATCGGACTAAATGTTAAAGTTCGTCTAGTCTGGTTTGTTTGTTTGGTTAACATCTCGGTTGGGTGTATTAAGTTGTTCTTTTTCCCTTAATGGTTTACCACAATCTCTTCCAGGCAAATGCTGGGGTATTTTATGTATTTTTTTTAGCGCTGCGTCTTATGAACTGTTCAGGTTATATGCATGTGTACTAATTACGTTAGTGAGTTAGGTATGTGGAAGGTTGAATTTAGAGGAAGTGTACTCGCATTTTCGGGAAGGAGGATTGAAAAACTATTTAGGAAAAAACTTTCAGTATACCCGACCGGAATTCAAACCTCGACATCCCTGTCATCGCCCCTCTAGTCTAACACAAAAGTGACGCCATAGACCACGTGGCCACCAATAATAATAATAATAATAATAATAATAATAATAATAGAAAACTGATTCCAGGGTAGTGGCGGAGTCCACAAGGTCGAAGGTCGCCCTCCCTACCCACACTGTTTACATTATTTCATCCTTACGGTTGTTTGTTTGAAGCGTATCAAAGTAAATTTAGTTTCCTTCCAGAACTCTAATATCCGCTAAATTGAGGAAAAAACATGTTTTAAGACTGTCCCTGTCGATTTAATAATCAATTTAACTTAATCTGAGCTGCTACTCTCGCAATATACTAAGACTGCCGATAACGGGAATATAAAGGTTCGAATCTCTGTCGGATGTATTTTTTAATTTATTTAATTAGCACCGCGTCTTACTACCCATTTGGGTTATACGCTTAAGTACTAATTACGATAATGGGTTAGGGATTGGGAAGGTTGAATTAAGAGGAAGTGAACCCGCATTTGAGTGGAGGGAGAGAGGAAAGCAACTAAGGAAATTCTACTCCAGTTCACCCGACCAAGATTTGAACCTCGATCTCTCCACCCTTGGCAGTTTTGCTCAACACGAAACTACGCCACCAAGGTTGGTCTGTCGGGTGTAGTGAGGGTGGTATTTTCTTAAATGGTTTTCCATTCCGTCTCCCACTCAAATGCGGGTACACTTACTCTAAATATAGCCTTCCTATTCCTTAAAACCATTAGAATAATTAGTACATAAGTGTATAACCCAAATACGTTGATTAAAAGAAAATTAAAACAAAACAAAATGACATTAAATGTCAACATATTGTTGAATATAAAATTAAATGTAGCCATAGAAACATTTTTATTATTTACAAGTAACTCAAAATCTTAAGTGACACACTCTACCCCCTCGACCGGAATTTTCATTCTTGTTACAAATTCACCCAGATATGTACCTCAACGCCGCGTTGCAGATTCTGAAACAATCCATGTCTCGCAAGTCCCCTCTCTTCTCCTTGATCGGACGGAGCCCATCCTTGGTATCCTCGTGTAAACTAGGAACAAGAAGTCAGGGGGACGACCCCCCAAACAGACATAGCCCCGAGGGGGTATCATCAGGCCGAGCCTCCACTTCCCAGTCCGATCCTGACGACAAGGCCACCGAACCGCAGCGGGTCGTCCCTCTCATGGAGGCCAGACGTTTCTTCGTCGACGTCCTGACGAGCTCATCCGTCAATGACAACTACGCCCAGCAGATGGCCGACGCGCTCCTGTTCGCGGACTACAACGGGATATACAGTCATGGGCTGAGCAGACTGGGTAGGATAGGATATAGACTGGAGAGGAACATAGGATATAGACTGGAGAGTAACATAGGATATAGGCTGGATAGTAACATAGTATATAAACTTTCAAAAAGGTTTCGGAACCTCTCTGTTGGCCTTCAGTATGTGCTGTGTGTTGACTGTTCACGCAGGAATGTACGTGAATGATCTAGAGTCCGGCGCCATGGACGGCAATGCCTGCCCTGTCCTCCTGAGGGAGTCACCCTCCACGGGATGGGTGGATGGTCAGAACGGCCCAGGGGTTGTCATCGGTAACTTCTGCATGCAGCTGGCGATACAGAAGGCCAAAGAAGAAGGAGTGGGACTGGTGTCCGCCAAACGTCAGTCCCGCTTGCCTAGAAATTTCTAAGGGGCTTTTATGGGATAACGTGCCGAGCACCTTAGCTTAGTCAGCAGCGTGTCTGCTTGTCGAGCTTAGGGTCCCGCGTACGAATATCGACAGGGTCCAAACATTTATGATTGGTTAATTTTGGGTTCACCCTTTTCATAGTGATGAATTTACGGCCAAGGGTCTGGGTATTGTTTGCTACTGAAGCAATATTTAATTTATATTGGCAAAAAGTAAGCTTTGATATAAACCTGCAAAAGTACTTCCCTTAGCTCGTGTTCACTTACTCTCCCACTTTAATTAACTGAATTTAAAAAAATATCTTAACCTTGGGTTTGCTGGGTTATCTTGGAGTTGTGAAAAGAAAAACACAATTTCTAGGGGTGTGTTCACGCTTAATATTCAGTTTTACCCACTGGTAGAGTAAAAAATATATCATACGATTCATGACTTTGTACATAAATCATTATTGAATTCGGTAAAGGTCAATTATTACCATAATATTAAAATAATACAAACACTAGCTTTATTTTTAGAGAAACCTTAATACAATTTTACTTCATCAAATTTACCCGCTTCGGTGGCCGCATGGTCTAACGTGCTATTCTCGCAGTAGACTAGACTGCAGATGATGATTAAGGTTCAAATATTGGTCGGGTGTACTGAAGTTTGTTTTTTTCCAAAATGGTTTTCCAGTCTCATTCCAAACAAATACGGGTACGCTTCCTCTAAATATAACCTCTCTTATCCCTAAACCTAAAAGCGTAATTAGTACATAGGCGTGTAGCTCAAACAGGCAGTAGACGCAGTGTGAAAAAAATCTCTTCGTTTTATGCATAAAGTTTTCAAAAACTAGTATACAATGTTATTTAAAAAATATCAATACAATTATTTTTAATTTGAAATTTTCAAAAATCACTTAACAGTAAACTACCGTTCATTTCAGAGTTAGGGTCGAAATTTAAAAAAATAATCTCGAATAGTATATATATATTATTATTATTAGCACCGCGTCTTACTACCCGTTCGGTTTATACGTACAGTGACCATATAAAAGTTAAATGCCAAGTTTGAACAAATTTCCTAAACTATTTAAGATCTAGGTTTAGGGACAGACAGACATATATGAGACAGACAGACTTGTAAAATACTTTTTTGGGAATTCGGGGACGCATTTTTAAACAAATTTAGCACCGCGTCTTACTACCCGTTCGGGTTGTACGCTGAAATGGGGACACACAAAACGTAAAAATTATCACAATCTCAAGAGCGAAAATTTTCCCGATTACATTATACTTTCTCTTTACATTAAGAAAGTAAAGATTGTAGGTAAATAACTGAACTTGAAAAGCTGATTTCCCCCCCTCCCCCCCTCCCCCCCTGCGATTACGACCATTTTCTGTGATTTCAGTGTAAACCCATTATGTCTTGAATCATGTTAACACGTTCCAGTCATGTTCATCATGTTGACACATTCCAATCATGTTCACAGGTTCCAACAATGTTCACAGGTTCCAATCATTTCGTGGTGAACAGCTGGTTTACCATGCAGGCCAAGAAGGAGAGTCTATTGGTAAGAGAGAAGTATTCTTACATTAGGTTTGTGGTATTTATATACTATACAATTATCTGACCCCGTGGTGTAGTGGTCAGTGCACATGACTACGAGCTCAGGGATCCTGGGTTCAATTCTCGGCTGGTGCCTTGGGTATTTTTCCAGAAAGGGAAAATACCCCAACGGTCACCAGGGTTTGGTTAATTAGGCTTAAGTTAGGTTTAAGTGTTTATACTGGTTCCACACCCTCATACTCATTATCACCATTATACTCACTATTACCATCTTACTCACTATCATACTCACTGTTATCATCTTACTCACTATCACCATCACACTCACTATTATCATCTTACTCACCATCATACTCACTATAACCATCTTACTATCACTATCACCATCATACTCACTATTATCATCTTACTCACCATCATGCTCACAATTACCATCTTACTCACTATCATACTCACTGTTATCATCTTACTCACTATCACCATCACACTCACTATTACCATCTTACACACTATCATACTCACTGTTATCATCTTACTCACTATCACCATCACACTCACTATTACCATCTTACTCACTATCATACTCACTATCACCATCACACTCACTATTACCATCTTACACACTATCATACTCACTGTTATCATATTACTCACTATCACCATCACACTCACTATTATCATCTTACACACTATCGCCATAATACTCACTATCACCCTCCTACTCACTATCACCATAATACTAACTATCTCCCTCATACTCACTATCACCATACCCTCATATCATCGGGATATGGGATGAGCCTCCACATAAAGGATGTACTATCAGTACATTCGGGCGTACCCAGGGGAACGGTACGTTAGTACTGGCTAATCTTTCCATTACTGGACTACGAGTGATGTATCCCAGGTGCGAAAGAATATTATCATACAATTTATGTTAATAAACGTGTGTTACCGATCAGTTTGATATCTTGTTCATGCCATTTCTTTCTCACGCTCCGATTCACTAGACCATTAGTTCAAACCTGACCAGCAGCCACTAACGTTAATTTTCCAGAGTGTTGTACATATAATTTAATTCACTTGTTTTATAAAACGTTTGTACTAACCAATGTTTGTGTAAGGAAGAGCGCCCACCGAAATGACGTGACATATGATCTGACGCGTGACCTGGCATTTATTTAACATGCACCTTCAGGTTAAACCAATGCACAGTAGCCCCATGGCTTCTTTGGTGCTGACTGACAGCTCACAGCTGACTTCTGACAGTCAACATTTAGGTATATACCTACATTTTGACTGTCAGAAGTGACAGCTGCTAAACACATGTTTTTGCAGATAATATGGTTCCGCGTAGGGATACATAATTTGGTCTGGTAACTTTTCAAAGCTGTCAGTCAGCACCAAAGAAGCCATGGGGCTACTGTAGACATATGAGTAGGCTACGGATTTCACATAAATGCATGTTTTTTTCCTCTGATAATATTAATATGCCAGCTTTACAAAAAAGTATTTTACGTGTCATCCAACGAACCTATCCAGTTTTATCATGCATATTATTACATATTTAATATGCTAGTGAATATTTTGGGGGAATATGCATATAGTGTGAATAAATGCGTTTTTACCTGCTAAATTAACGTGGTCAACAAAACTATTTAAATACACCAAGAAGTGATTATGCGAGAAAATACAGTACATTAATTTAATCCACCAATTGTAGGGAAAAGGGTCTTCCAGATGGTTGCCCGTAAAAAAGTTGGACTTTTCTGGTGCAGTATCTGGTATTTTGATTTCTTCATTTCAGGGTTTGTGCCTGACCAATACTTCCCCCCTGACGGCTCCTCCTGGATCTAGAGAGGTAAGTGAGGGCACCCTGCGTAGAAAATTCGTGCGGTTTTTTCCTACTTTTAGGAAATAAACAAACTCAAAGATGTAATTAATTTGAAGCTTACGCCGCGTCATTGCAATAATAGTTGCCCACCCCTTTTTTATTTATATACAATTACTTATTATTTATTAGAAAACTTTTATATAATTATATAATATAAAAGCTACTAGATTTTTATTAATTTTGAAATTGATTCACTCTACATCCCCACTAATAATAATAATAATAATGGCGTGGCTGGGCTCATTGCATCTGTAGCTTAGTTCGTAGTTCGATGGCCTAATTAACCAAACTATGGTGACCATGGGAACTAGTCCTCGGTAACAGCCAGGAATCGAACCTGGAATATCTATGTCAGTAACTAGGATCTATGACCACTATATTACGGGGCCGGTTATACCCACAAAAAGAGTATGTTTTTTCCCAAATTTAAAACGTTACTAAATGAATGTCCTATTTTAGGAGCTTATTGGACGAGAGGGAGGGTGGGGGAGGGGCAGGTGTTAAGCCCGCAATCTCCCCACCATACAACGACGTATGTACATTATAACATACACACAACTCTAAAAAGAGTACTAAAATCATATTTTTGCAAGAAAAAACAAAACACGTGCGTGTTGTGTAAGGATCAAATAGTGAATATCGGATTAGGAAAACATTGTGCCATAGTTTTTAATTTACTCGGCACGACAAAACAAAGGTGCTGTGCTGGTGGTGAGAGTTGTTCTAAACGGTTCAAATGTTACGCCGACAGGCCGCTTTGGGGACCAATCCGATTGGTTTCGGGGCGCCGGCAAAGAACTGTGATGGTGTCAGCGTGGACATCTCAACGTCGGCAGGGTCATTGGGGCAGGTGAGCTTCGGTTTATTTGATAGTAGATATTGAAAAAAATAGTTCAGGGAAATTTTCTCATTTTGTGATCATCATCATCATCATAGAGACATCTTCAGTCAACATGGGCAAGGTAACCCCCGGTTTGTTTATTGGTGAATATAATAATTTTGCCATTTTAGCCATTCCTATCAATTATGAAATATGAAGGAACCAAAACTGGAACTATATCAGTTCAACCTGAGTCTAGGGCAGAGACAAGGCTTACACTAGAGCAGGGTTCGGCAACTTTTTTGTGGCCCCTATCAAATTTTACAGTAATATCGAAGGTCCCGCGATTCCCCCTCGTTTCACCACTCTACGTTTAATAATTTTTTCCCCTAACATCTTGTATTTGTCATTATTTCCTCCAATATCTATGTCCTTATCTACACAAAAATTTCATAAAATAAATCAAATGTACACTCAGCTTACCCCAAATGGTAACAGTCTTACCTTTACAGATTATACTATGACCCTATCTTATAAGCTATACCATAGGGGAACTAAGCAAGGTAGTAGTCTTATTTTGACAGATTATACTATGGTACAGCTTATAAGCTGTACCATAGTTGAACCAGGCAAGGCAGCAGTCTTACCTTGACTTATTACACTATGGCCCTTTCTTATAAGTTGTACCATAGTGGAACCAAACAAGGCAGCAGTCTTACCTTGACTTATTACACTATGGCCCTATCTTATAAGATGTACCATAGTGGAACCAAGCAAGGTAGAAGTCTTACCTTGGCGGATTACATTATGACCCTATCTTATAAGCTGTACCATAGTTGAACCAGGCAAGGCAGCAGTCTTACCTTTACTTATTCACTATGGCCCTATCTTATAAGTTGTACTATAGTGGAACCAAGCAAGGTAGAAGTCTTACCTTGACATATTATACTATGACCCTATCTTATAAGCTGTACCATAGTGGAACCAAGCAAGGTAGAAGTCTTACCTTGGCGGATTACATTATGAACCTATCTTATAAGCTGTACCATAGTTGAACCAGGCAAGGCAGCAGTCTTACCTTTACTTATTACACTATGGCCCTATCTTATAAGTTGTACTATAGTGGAACCAAGCAAGGTATAAGTCTTACCTTGACATATTATACTATGACCCTATCTTATAAGCTCTACCATAGTGGAGCCAAGCAAGGTAGAAATCTTACCTTGACTTATTACACTATGACCCTATCTTATAAACTCTACCATAGTGGAATCAAGCAAGGTAGCAATCTTACCTTGACCGATTATACTATGAGCCTATCTTAGAGGTTGAACCATAGTGGAACCAAGCAAGGTAGCAGTCTTATCTATGACTTTCAAACTAACATGACTATTAAAGCACTAGGACAATGAGGGAGGAAAATACAAATGACAATAGAATTTGTTGTATTAAATGAAATCATTCTATTCACAAATATCCATTCTACGCTCCTATACCAGTTACCTTTCGTTTCTCGGCCATTTGGCTCTTAATGATCAACAAATATGTGGATTTTTGGATTTTTCGGAGTGGAAAATGTCAACTTTTAAACTATGTATACAATTCTATATAATTATGTATACAGTCATAGAAAATAGTTTGGTGTTCATTCCAGTAAACAATAAACTAGTGTACTGTTAAATGTTTGATCAATGTATAACCTAAGCGGAATATATGATTGATACTATCACTGCTACCTAGGCCGACCCCTTAAAGGGAGAATGTATGGAATAGGAGTTTAGGGCAGTATTTTCGCAGTTCTTATATCAAACTTACGTTTTCAAACTAATTCTCCAGCAGGAACATAGAGTTTCATTTTCTTAACATGGTGACCTCATCAATAATTGTTGAATATCTTTCAAGGTTGTCCTGGAGTTTAATGACAACTTTTTCTCTTCGTTTTAAAAAGTTTATCATCTAATGCCACCATGCTCATGACAGATAATCAACAACTGTTTATATTACCATGTGAAGAAAATTAAACTGTTTCTAGTGAGGCAATATTTTATTTATTTTGGCAAATAAAAGTGTTGCTATAAAAACTGTGTTCATTAACTCGCGTTCTATACACTCGTAGGTATACCTCAATAAGACAAATAATTCAACTCCCAGAACGTCAACATTATTCACGGACAAACACTAATATAATTTTCTTTCGCCCTGCTGGAAATCGAGACGTGGGGTTCTAAGAGGCACTACCGACTCTTCCAAGGTGTCGGAAAGTTCAATTTGTTTTCCATGCACTCCAGATAGAGCAGCACGTGCTCACCAAACTCCCCCTACCGGAGAATTGGGCCCAAGATCTCGAAGGGAGTCCAACCACGGACCCTCAAGTTGCCCTTAAGGCAATGTGCCTGATGCCTTTTGGTGGTCCCGAGTCAAGCTACAAGGGTTATGCCCTCGCCACCATGGTGGAGGCCTTGTGCAGCATTCTTGCAGGTACCTCCACATTGTACGAGGATGTTTTTAAGGTTTACCCTTTACCAGGTAGAATTGTGACTCAACTGTGCTCCTGAGGAGTCACGCGTTTCCCGAAAAACAAGCGTAAAACATAAAAGGGGGTCATGTGACTAGCTCTAATCCAATCAAAATATTTCCGCCTCATCGGATCGAGCTGTTCTGCTTTAGTTCAGCTCATCTCTACTTCGTATGCTCTGCCCAAGATCTTCAGCACGGGAGAACCAATTACATCACAGAACCAACCCTATCAAATCAGTGCGCATGCGCTGTAGAGTTAGAAGCAAGCAGACATCTAAAATCTGTGCACATTCGTTATAGAGATAGAAGCAAGTAAACATCTCAAATCTATACGAATGTGCTGTAGGGCTGAAAGCAAGTAGACATTCATTGGGTGTTGTGAGGAGATTTGAAATAACTCGTTAATGAGAAGCAAGAGCGTATTGATGTATTGGATTGTGTCATGACACAGCATTATGGTTTGTAAACATCCATCGAGACAATGGTCTAAAATATATGTTTATCTCCTAGAAAATAAAATATGTTGATAATCATATGCAATGAATCACGGGTCAACATATAGCCTGCCAATTGCTGCGATACTCAAGTAGATTCTGCTCTCTATTTTCTACGAACATGTTAAGTATGTTCAATTTCCTTCCATTGTGGGTGGGAGTAGCTTTGCTCTTTCCAATTTCATGATATGATAAAACAAGAACCGTTTAGTCCATTCTGTGTCTGTCCCCAGATTCGATGTACGGTCCTTACGTTCGGCAAAGGAGAGATGGTCCAGGAGAGAGTAACCTCGGTCAATGCTTCGTGGCCATCAACCCCGAGTTCTTCGCTCCGGGTTTCAAAGACAGACTGAGCAACCTTTTAGAGAGTCTCAGAGACCTAGAGCCGGTAATAGATTTCTTAAATATGTCATTAACAGGAGAAATAAGGGGAAGCCACACGACACACATTTTCCAGGACGACTTATGTATATCATACCCCATCAGGACTTATAAAAACAGCTTTCTTTAAATTAACTTTAAAATGACGGATACCTCTTTTAACCACAATCTAAAGTACATTATAAAGGTCTCATGATTGTCTAACAGGTGGCAGCACTATCTAAAGATGAGTTAAAATTGGACATTCCCCCTGTGTCCTCTGTACCCACCAGGTTTAAAGGCCTGTAACGTGAACAGGGCTATATTCCGTTCACGATAGGTTTTTACCTGGATGACAGTTCGAAAATCATATGTTTAGGTTTTGTGTTGCCAACACTTGTACAAAATCACTGTTTTGTTATAAATGTAAAGATATTTAATTAACTGTTATATATTACATTTAAAATAACGTAAACTTAAGTTTTCTCATATTTCATTTTTTTAATAATTTATTTTTATTCAACTCGAAACAATATTTTAAACATAATTAAAAGTACTTATTTTTCGTTTTGGAACGTTATTGATTTTGTGTAAGATAGCGCACACATCAATACCTTTTAATACAGGCATCGTATTTACTTGGAAAAGAGAAAATTGTTGCCTTTTTTTTACATACAATAAATGATTTTATGATTATTTTATCATATTTTGAAATATTTAACTGAATAAAATATTTTCATCAACTGCATGTCTGCATCATTGTAAAAAACTTGTTTACCGTCATGTTCAACCATATGGTTTAAATTAGTCAGTCGCCATTTGGAAGCTATGTTCGTTAGAAGTTTTTGTGAAAGTGGAGTGAATATATTTTTAAGTGGAATAAAACTATAAATAAACTTTGTGTCCGACCTCAAATAAATATATAAATAATATTGACCACAAATTACTGTGGTTAACTATCACATTAATATATTACCATCTGTTTTCATTACAGTCATCCAAAGTGATAGATATCAGCTGTTGGCGATAGTGATATATTAAGGATTACTTCAATTAACATTTCGAGCTGTCATCCAGGTAAACTTAGCTCGTGAGTGACTTATATATCCACTGACAGTGGTTCCTATCTTTGTTCTAGGTGGATAAAGCTCATCCAGTTTTGGTGCCCGGGGACCGGGAGTACCTCAACCAATGCAAGATCCAAGAAGAGGGAGGGATTCGATACACAATAAAGGCCTTACATATAGCTGTAAGCATCCTTTATTTGTGCGACACACGTCAGCAAAAGTCATCGCATTTTGAAGGTTCATTATGCACACGGCATTTACAGTCCATAAAAAAAAGTAGTTGGGGAGGATAGATCATATCAGTTCTGCCAATACCCTTGTGATGGAGAGGGGAAGATGGATCCGGAAGTCATCTATTTTTCGTATCATCACACTACGTTGAAAATACGGAAAAAAATGGAATATTTATTCCATCAACTTTGCAAGATTTAATGTTAGGGCATTTTTAAATCTCAGGGAAAAAACAAAATGAATTTTGATTGGTAAAACAAATCACACAATTATTTCTATCCATTGACTTTAAAATTTTGTTTTTTTACTCCCTCGATGATGAATACCAAATTACTTTCTTTTTCTTGACCTCATCTTTAAAACGTTCACTATCAAAATCATTCTTTTTTTATATAAAAATGAAAAAAAAAATCAATTATTCAAATTAAATAATAATTACTCTCTTAAACGTTCACGCAAATGGACTAATCTTGTCTACTAGGCAGGGGTTGGCAGCACTGATTTCTAGACAATAGATGGCAGACTAGCGATGCGTTTGCATACATGGATCCATAAGATGCCATGTACTTAGGATATTTCACGCGACTTTTGCCGCTGACTTTTTCTAGGACACGACATCATGTTTTTCAAAACGCGAGGGCAACCTTTTCGGAGGTCAGAGCATAAAGGGACTCATTTGTTACCAGTGACTTACTAAACGCGACGGCTTTTGGCGTCGTGTGTCACGCGGCCCACCAAGACTATGCAGCTCATTCGAATGAGAACGTGATTTCAAGTCACGGTTCTCATAATTGTATACGAGATATATTTTTGAGAATTTTACAAATCTCTAATCTATCGAATATCATAGGACTAGAAGGATTAAAGGAATCAAGGAATCTAACTTTCCATTGCTAGTGAATTATATGAATATTTCACTGCTACTACTGAGTTCTAGAACGTGAAATATTTGTCTGTGAATTCCCAATATATGTTGGATGATGTCTGGAATGTGCCAAGAAATGTAACCTTGACCTTTACAAGACAATACATTATGAGTATAACGCCATTGACTACGTGCTCATCAATGCATGTCAATGCATGTCAAATTACATTTTATTTTTACGTGTTTTTGTTGTCATTTTCAGGCTGAACTGGCGGCGAGAAAATCTGTGGAACCGTTGAAACTGATCATAAAACCCAATGAGGAACCAAAATTGACTCAATAAACTAAACAATACTCAGGCTCTGTATTAACTAAAACATTAATAACACGTCGGATAAAACACGGATATTCATCTGATTTAAGTTTATTTTTAACCATTTGTATTAGCTGGCATTTCAAATTTGACTCAAACATATGTGTATCTATTTGTAACGAAAAATAAATAAAGTAATTGTTAATATTTTGTGGATTTTATGTTATAGCTATTAAGCTTTTCTCTATGAGTGACATGACGCACCATCCAAGGAGGAAAAGCAGGAAACCTCATACATATTAGCCAGGGAGACAAAGGAAGGAACCTCGTACTTATTGGTCAAAGAGAAAACGTAGGGAACCTAGTACGTATTGACCAAGGAGAAAAAGGAGGAAACCTCGTACGTATTAACCAAGGAGATAAAGTAGGGAACCTCGTACGTATTGACCAAGGAGAAAAAGGAGGAAACCTCGTACGTATTAACCAAGGAGATAAAGTAGGGAACCTCGTACGTATTGACCAAGGAGATAAAGTAGGGAGCCTCGTACGTATTGACCAAGGAGATAAAGGAGGGAACCTCGTACGTATTGACCAAGGAGATAAAGGAGGGAGGCTCGTACGTATTAACCAAAGAGAAAAAGGAGGGAACCTCGTACTTATTGACCAAGGAGATAAAGGAGGGAGCCTCGTCCCTCTCATAAATATTATACTTGTTCATTCAGTTTATACATCATCGTTGAGATAAATCACAAGATGGTTAAATACGAAACGATCAGAAAGTGCTGAGGACAAAGAGATTACCTGAAGCATAGGACATTTCGCTTGTGACGTCGACTTCATAACCGTGCGTTTCAAACCATCTTGTGATCAATATGGCGACAAGTTCATAACGTCACGGAACTACTTTTATTTCCTTCAAAAGCATACATTGATAACTAGGTACAGTGAATCATCTTTATCGAATATAATAAACAATCAACTTTACAATTTGGTTGACAGAAATTTTATCACATTTTTTGTTCAAGTGGTGAGATTCCCAATTCTTTGGCCAAGTCGTCCTAAAACAAATAAAAAATATAATCCTTTGAGTTGGTTAACATAATATCACGAATGTATCATACTTATTTTAGACATTAGATCTACTAGGATTTTAATTTAAGATGAGGTGGAAGGGTATTATATAGTTTAGCACCTTGTCTTAGTACCCGTTCAGATCATACGCATATGCACCAATTACGCTAATGTGATAAGGATGAGGTTTTAATTTAGACGAAGTGTACCCACATTTAGGTATAGGGAGGGTGGGAAACCATTTAGGACAAACCACCTCAACACACACGGACGGGATTCTAACCCCAATCTCTCCGTCATCAGTAGTCCAGTCTATTGCGAGACAGGCACCTTAGACCACCCGTCCACCGAATCAGGTCAATATTTTTGCAGTTTTATTGCAAAAATAATTATATACAATGTTGCCAAACGATAAATATTTTAAAAATCTATAGTTGTTTTAAAACGCCTGGTAAATATTTTATATATATAATGGGTAATATGGAGTATTCCCGCATACCTCCATTATATTACCCCCTCTACCCAAAATAGCACTGGCTGACACAATTCCAAACGTGTCTGCGTCCATACATTTTCCGTAGGTCCATTTTGATAGACAAATTACATGAAAACATATGTTTGAAAATGGCGCTAACACGCATTTAAATACGTCATACATTTAAAGATGGTCTTACCGCCTCCTTGATCGTCTGCCCGAGGTACCTTATGCCTCCTTCCTCATCCACCTTCTTGGTCAGCTGTCGGGCGTAGTCTCCAGGGGTCATAACACGCTCCCCGCAGTTAATCTGTTAAAAAAAATACCGTTACTGAAAGACATACCTTCTCCTAAAAAACTAGGACTGAGCGTAAAAAAAGCCACGTGATGAATTTTGAACCAATCACGAGATTTCAGCCTCGTTGGCGTTTTCCGCTCGGTTCGATTCGAAATAAAGTTTGATTCACACGTTCATCAAAAATTGAAAGCATGATCTGCTTACATGTCTCAACAATCCACACGCCATTTATTGACCCATGATGCATTGCAACACAAACTTAAAACAGCTGATTGTCAACATATTTTATTTTCTAGTAGATAAACTTATATTTAGGATCATTCTCCCGATGGATGTTTCCAAATTATAACGCTGTGTCGTGGAACAATCCAATACATCGATACACCCACTTTCCAGCAACGGGTTTTCTATAATCTTCTCACAACAAACAACTAAGCTGTCTGCTTGCTTCTAGCCCTACAGCGCATGAACGCTGATTTGAGATTGTTGGCTCTGAGATTTTATTGGTTTTCCCGTGCCAAATATCTCAGGCAGAGTGGACGAAGTAAGGGTGAGTTGAACTTTAATAGAACAGCTCGCGCCGTTGGGGTGGAAATCATGGGATTGGTTTAAAGCTATTCACATGACCAAGTTTCTGTTTTTTGCTTGTTTTTCGGTAAACGTGTTAATCCACAGAAATATAAAATTATCTTTTTCTGCGCGACAATATCATCTTGAAGGACTCTTACCCAATAAGTGCCCATGCACCTACAAAGTGGTATACTAAAAGACAGATGCATCTATGGATATTGGATTATTTGAAATGACTAATTAAATAGTAAGCGTGTATGTCACGCTAAACAATAGTTTGAAAACATCCATCGTGGCATTAATCTTAAAGATCTATTTAACTACTAGAAAATAACACATGCCGGTAATCAACTATTTGTAATTTTTTTTTTGCAAAGTGCACATAAAATTCTGCTATCGTGTTGTTTGTTACGACACTCAAGCAGATTCTGCTCTGTACTTTCGGCGAACGTGTGAACCAAGCTTTAGAGACGAGAAGACAGGAGGGGTTTTTAGTCAAGAAGACTAAGAAGGGAACTTAGCATAGGAGTCACTTTGGTTCTTAATACCTAGGTAATACTTTTTTACCTTTTACGGTCGAAGGGAACGCGAGTATTTTTTCAATTTTTACAGAATTGAAATGTTTTGGCCAAAATATATAAAATATTTATCCAGTAGCAACATAGATTTAGTTTTCTACTCATGCTAATATCAACAAATTTTGACTATCTGTCAAGGGTGTCCTGGAATTTTGTCAAAACATTTTCTCTTTATTTAAAATGTATTGACAACATTCCAGGACACCCTTGAATGACATTAAAGCTCTGTTGATATTAGCATGTGCCGGAAATTAAACTCTATGTTGCTACTGGAGAACATTTGATTTATTTTGGCCAACAAAACTTAATGCTATAACAAATGTAAAATTACTCGCTCTCCCTTCTGCCACACCTTAACTATTTGACTCAGTTTCTAACAATTTTAACCTGGGTCTTATTTTTATACAAACGTTAATTGCTCAATTTTCTTGTATCCCTTTTATTTAATTTATCTAATCTGGTATTATTGACTCCTAGTGCTATTTAAAACTAAGTACTAATTTGTTTTCACTAACTATTTTCGTATCACTCCAGTAGGCCCATCCCGGGTATTTTTAGTTTCCCCGGTACCCTCCACACCTGGCACTTCCAGAGTTCACAGTTACCAGTGAGCACTGGGCACTCTCCAGTTGTAGCGAGCATTTCCCTATCCACCACCTTGGGAGGTGCCCTATCGGAGATGGAGCTCCGGCTACCTACTAGTGAAACCACCAGCGGAACATCCTAAACTTAATCTATACTAATCTAATCTAATCTAACCAATAATATTTAATTGTTTCCCTAATCTAGCCTAGTAACTGGTTTATCCTAGAACTATCCTATATTACTCTAGTGTCATACAAAATTTTTATACATATTCTTTTGATATTCCTTAATATTACTTTAGTCCTTCCTGGTGGCTGCATTTGCGACCCACCCTTCTTCCGATGATCTTAGAGGCCCATTAGTTGTCCACTCCATCTTCTTTCATGTTCCCAAGAATATGGAACTGGTTTGCCTCTGGGTGAGCTCCGTCATATTTTTGAGTCACCAACCCGGATTTGAGCGCCACACGCTGATTCTTGGGTCGGCCATCCCTTTTCTTCAGTCACCTCAGTGACTAGAAATTCCGATGACGGCCGCCCTTTCAGATGCACTGCGGCTTGTCTCATCCTGTTGCTTCTGCTTGCCAGTTTCTATGTCACTTGTATTTAAATGTGCCTTTGTGTACGAGCGACACTATATCCTTAACTACTTAGTTCAAACTACACTTCACTTTCACTCGTACTTACTCCGGAGGTATCTGAAACTCCACTAGAGTCACCTCCAACTGATTGATCCTCTCTTTGTCACGCACCACGGTCAGCAATAGCCCTCCTCACCAGCATTTCCCGAACGTATATGTCTTTCTCCTCTTTTGACACTTTATACACTAATATATTTAGCTGCTTGCGTTCCTTCTCATTGTACAAACTGTTTTCCCAAAGAATCATTCTTCCAGCTATCTCACAATCTCCTCCTTTTCAGGGCATTCCAGAAACACATATTCTGACATTGCCAGCCCTCCAATATGACATGTTGGACTTTCCGCCAGCCCCTGTTTGTATAAAGAAGCTTTATACGGTCCCTTGCCAGTCAGGAAACGAACGAGCCCCTGAGAAGGATTGAGATGTTTTAGTTATTCTCTTTCCGCTATCGACGCTAACAGTGAAAATGTTGGTCTACCAGTTCCACTGGTTACCCATACTTCTTGCCATTCCTTCTCAATGGCACTATCTATTCCCACCAAGGTTCTCTGCCCAGCCTTAGTCAACATTTCAGACATCTCAAACGTCCCTCTATTCAGCCAGTAACATGCAGCTTTCTTGCTAACATGCAGGTCTAACGGTCTTATTACCAATACTGTTGTTAATCCCCCCGTGGCCAGAGATCTATAAGCTCAAGTCATCCTCATAAGTACGTTCCTCTGTAAGTTTCTTCGCCGGTAGGATTTTCCTCGGCCTGTGGGCCCAGGTGCTGTCCCCGTACCCCACGATTGTCACTAGTAAAGCCTGGTGATACGTACTTATAACCTTCATTGGGATGTGCAACCTTCTCCGGCCGATATTAATGATATTATGCATTACGGTTAAGGCCCTGGCGCACGCTTGTTATATATGTGCCTGGTAGTTCATGTTCTCATCAAGAGTTATCCCCAGGTACCTATTCTTGGCTACTCTTTTGATATTGTTATTCTCAAACCTAATGGAGGAATTTCTTTTTAATTTGCCTTTGAACACCATGTAGTTGGTTTTGCTCGGTGCCATGTTCAGCTTAACCCTCCTGTTGAAGCCATTCAGTACCCTCATTAAGCTCATTTCTTGACTCGCCATTTATGATTATTAACAGATCATCTGCAAAGGCCACAACTCTGGCTGTTTCCGGGAAAGATTCCAAAACTGTCAGATACGGTTCCAGCCCCACATTCCAAATTATTGGGCCGCAGACTGATCGCTGGGGACATCCCTTCAAGATAATCTTTTTCTTCTTTCTTGCCAGAATATCTCAGGGTTGAAAACTGATTTCTGCAATAATCCAGGATACTTTTGTATAAGTTCTTCGAGAATCTTCCCTTCCTGAGCCAGGTAAGACTGAAGGAAACTATTTTCACTTTGAATTTAAAATTAAAAATATTTTTGTACCTAGCCATTATCATCATCAACTTTTTCCGGCCTGTGGCCGGATCAGTTTAGTATTATGACTCCGTCTGCCTCTATCCTTCCACCATTCTTCCTCTGATTGCTTCCATCCTTCTCCTCTCATTAGCACACTTTCTGTTATCTGTTCATACCATCTATTACTTGGCCTCCTTTGCGGTCTTTTTCCTACGTACTTCCTTTCTATAATTTTCTTTGGCAACATATACTTTTCCATCCTCATTACATGCCCATACCATCTCAGTCTTGCTTTCTCTACTATCTCATGTGGGCCTACTCCCAACAACTTAATTCCTAATCTCCTAAGCTTTTTTCTCCTCATGATAGCTAACATCCTCATAAACTTCATTCCCGTGGCCTCTACTTCCCTAGTCTATCTTAAATTCACTGTCCATGTTTCTGCTGCATGTGTGACAATAGGTACAAAGTACGCCCTCTATAATACTTCCTTTCACTTCAAGGGCACTTCTCTTCTCCATAACAGGTTTCTTACACACATATAAAACAACTCTCCCTGCTGTCCTCTTCTCATTACATCTTTTCTGCTTCTACCTTTCGTCTCAATCAATCTTGTACCAATTAAATAACACGAAACGTAATTCATTCTAAAAGCTATGTAATAGATTCCCTAAATCATTTATCCATTGCTCCAAATTTTGATTTTCAATTTTCTGAATAAAATATTATAATGTTTCCTTTAAGGTACGAATAATGTCCCATTTTATCAATTTGGGGGAGGAGGGTGTTTGTGGGAGGGTACTCGTCTTCCTTGTCCCCCTCGCCAACGACGCCCTCCCAACGTAAAGAACGGATCACCACAAGATGGTGCATAGTAAGAATGACGTCACACATACACAATGTTTGATATCTGCTTCATACAAGGAGATAAAGGAGCGATCATGCATGACACGTTAATGAACATGTTTCCAGCTTTGAACTCACCGGTGTAGTTCCTCTGAGAGTGGTGAGTAGACAGCTGAGCCGCTGCTGGTAGCCAGGGGCGAAGAAGACGGGGTTGATGATCATGAAACACTGACCTAGCTGGGCCTCGCACTCCAGACTGTCCCAGGGCCGGATGTAAGACCCGTACAGCGAGTCTGGTAACAAAAGGCACAGAGGCACCTCACTCCATCACGCCCAGTATCTATTCTGGGAGTGGATTCCCCAGGGCCCGTTTGTTGCTTGCTAGCGTTTAGGCTCTCATTCAATAATGTGATCTTGTTGGGGAGGAACATTTTGGGCAGTTATAAGAGTTACTAAAATCCTTTTCAAGCATTCATACTGTAAGTCATGTGATCTGAAACTGGTACTTTTGGATAGATATTAGCAATACCTATTACATAACACCAACAATATAGTAAAATGTTATCAGGGTTGATAGAAAAATATATATTTTTTATCTAAAAGTTTATTTATACCGTAATCCTACTATATATATGCATTTCTAAAGTCAATTCACGATTGGAGTGTAGCTGACAGATAGAAAAAGCTACCAGATCTACTCTAATGTATTCATTCGCCAAACCATAAGATCTGCTGTCACTTTAGGAAGTTAGAAGTTTCACAAAAAACCATTTGCTTTTAGTTATAGATTTTATCTTCTAACAGTTTTTTTTAGATTATTAAAAGCCAAACTTATGAAAAATAACCGTTTGGATGGGTGTTTTTTCGTGAAAGCAGCTTATGTGGTTTACCTAAAAATGCTTTCCAAAAGAATATAGGCTGCTTTCTCTTCACAAATTAATATTGCAAACCAGACGAAACGAAGGCCATGTCTTACAAACCATCTTATTATTTGGATAAGTTAAGTAAAAGTCAATTATTAAGTATTCCATAGGGGAGTATTGTTAAAAGCGTTCATAAACATGTTTAATTGATAATATAGTATTTAATATAGAAAAATAGCTATTTCCACATTAGTGACTTTCACCCAATGTTTGCAATCTTCCTAAGATGTATTTGAGTACCCTAGGCTGCAAACCACTGATATAGTGGTCAGAAGTCCTGGGTTTGATCCCTGCTGCATACAGAATTTTTCTGTGAAGTGGATCTTGAACTGGGTCAACTCAGACTCGTGAGGACAAACTAGGGGTTACTTGAGAGAACAAGTAGTGACTCTGGTCTAGAAAACTGAGATTAACGGTCATTGAGCTGACCACAAGATCAACTATCAGAACTGGTCTGATCAATTTCTATCTAATATAAGGACAACATATCTTAAAGCACCCCTCTGGGGTCGAATCAGAACTCCCTTGTTGGATACCCTGCTCCCTCATCCCTAAGTTGCCCTTTGCCCACTGACCACTGAGAATGCCGCACAAGCACTCCACCATGAGGGACAGCCCATACCCCTTGTGTCCACCCAGTCGACCCCCCAAAGGGTACAGTCTCTTGCTCTGAAGGGTGAGCACAGGGTCAGTAGTGGGTTCACCCCCGGGCCCCACAGCCCAGCCGTCAGGAAGGGCCTTCTTCCGAAAAGTGAGCTCCTCCACCTGTGAGTAAACAACAACCTGAATGTGATTAGCAGCCCCCCCCCCATTATGTGCGTGCCTGTAGAACTGTAGACACGCCCTTCATCAACAAAGCTATTTAGCTCATGAACTAACTCTTAGAGAACCTGGATTGATAACCGGTGGGGTAAAAATGTGATGTTCAAAGGAATGACAGTCAACGAGGTACGAATGAGATATTAAGTTCCCTGTTGGTGTCATCCTTGGATCCTTACAGTATAATTTTCATAAGAAGAAAATAATTATCTGACGGCTGGACTAAACCAACTTTAACGTGTTCATAAACCAATTCATGTACTCTTTAGCTTCTACTTTTTATTTATATTAACAGAAAATATAAAATAACACTATTTATATAATAAAAATTTATCATTTTAGACATAAAAGAAATTAAAAAATATGTTTCTATCCTATAAAAAGTCCCTTCCTATGAAAGTTAGACTGTTACATTACTGACCCCTGTGAGAGGCTACTGTCAATGTCCAGGAGAGTACATACCCTCTGTAGAGACCCCTGTGAGAGGCTACTGTCAATGTCCAGGAGAGTACATACCCTCTGTAGAGACCCCTGCGAGAGGCTAGTCTCTACCTCCAGGTTGTCACAGCTTCTTCCAGGGGCGGCCATTGCCAAAGGGTTTGCTCCAAGGACAGCCTGAGAACAAAGGGGTGATTAAGTCACTGTGGGGAAAATGATTTAATCCTAGTGATCTATGATACTCTTCTTGAGCTGAATATATTAATGATCTTACTTGAGTAATTATTTCAATTTTTTTTAACATGTTCTTTTTTTAATAAACTTATGACTACAAGAAAACTAATATATAATCCGTAGTGCAATACCCGGGATTAAATATAGAGTTTCTAAGATCATACATAATATAGCCTACAAGAACAAAAAAAAAAATGAACCAGATCTGCCTGGAGAGAAAATGGAAAACCACTCGTAATTAAAAACATTATGCTCTCGTCTAGGACT
>CABEEJ010001501.1:77793-116730 GCA_901482245.1 Timema douglasi
CCCAACCCCCCCCCCCATATCAAAGTAAAACCCACAAGATCTGAGCCAACTTACGCTGAATTTATTTCAAGCATATTAAATGCCAATCAACCTCTACCTATAATTTTACAGCACATTTACCCTTTATTTTACTGTGGTGGACTGTACATTTACTCTATATTTTTACTGCACCTGTATCCTTTATTTTATTACAGCATACGGTACTTGTACTCACAGTTTTAGCATTTGTCGGGACCAAAAGTGGTGACGTGTTGGTGAGACAAAGACCCTAGAAAATAAAAATGTGGAGTATTTATTTAGCGTTAATTTTCTATAATATTAACACAAACTTAAGGTTGTTAGCACCCGGGAGTTTAATTATAGGGGGTTATTTTGAATGAGCGTGTCGAAATGAAACAGGTGGTACATGGGGTGCTACAACGACTATATTAGTATAAGAAACCCATATCCTGCGCCGTACCCACAGGAGATATGGAATTTCAAACATTTGAAGTGTTGCCCGAAGTCCATGCAACTTTTTCGGCATGCCAGCGGCGCTACCCCTAGATAGTGGTATTGGCACTATTGGAACGTTGCTTCGCGTTTCAGTCAACCAAAGGCCACACGATTTCTGTGAGCATGCCCCTTTTCAACGGCAATAGGTTGATGACACACAAGAGTGTAACAGAGATGGAGGAATAGACATTCAGAAAGATAGTTTTTTTTTCTTCTTTTAGAACAGCAATAAGCTTATATAACAATTACGCTAATTTATTACGGATTAGGAAGGTTATATTAAGAGTAAATGTACCCATATTTGCGTGGTAAGAAAGTGAGAAACCATTTAGGGACTCGGCCTAGATTCGAACCTTGATCTCCCAGTCATCAGCAGTCTAGTATACTGTGAGATTAGCGCGTTTGCCCATTCGACCACCGAAGTGGGTGTGATTACCGTTGACAGCAAATACAAATGTCGGTAATTTCTATGGGATCCTTCTAACCAGAACCTGACTAGACTTATTTTTGTTGTTGTTGTGTGGCGGGAGTTGATATTGGACCATGGAACGACCGTCTCACCAGCATTCCTCTCCTCAAAGCCTCCTGAGTGTACCAGCTGCAGACCCCGATGTCATTAGAATCTTCAACAAACGCAAAGCCAGCTATCAGCGGTGTGACCAAACAAACGCCATTTTCTCTCAATATTTCCACTCCCTCTATTTGTATTTTAATCACCGCGTCTTACTAACTATCCGGGCTATACGCGTATGTACTAACTACACTGATGTGTTCTGGGATGAGTAAAGGTTGAATTTAGAGGAACTGTATCCACATTTTCGTGGAAGTAGATTGGTAAACCACTTAGAAAAACACTCTAAATGCATCCAACTGGATTCAAACCCTAATCTTCCTATCATAGGTGATCCAGTCTATTGCAAGAGTGACGCGTTAGATCATTTGACTACCGAAGTAGGTTTTGGATTCCTTTGTTCATTGTCTGAGTACTAACAGGGGTTCGTATCCACACCAGTACCTTATTGACTTATCAACCGGGCCCAGATTTTCATGATCTAAAAGTGATCAAAAAATTACCTTAGAATTATAAAAAAAACATTAAAATTCTATAAAAAGACTTACAACTCTCAAAAAATGAACTAGTTATGTTAATAAACACTTGTAATAAATGCACACGACTAAATAAAATAAACCCTTTGAAAAACCAAAAGGTATGTATGCTATTAAAAGTCTTTTACAACCAAACGCTTGCATTTTGATGAACATAACCTTTATTTACAATTATTTACTTCAGAAGTAATAGCTACCCCTTTGTTCATATTTTGAAGTGTTTTTTTTGTAAATTAGAATATGTTTTTGATTATTTTTAATTCATCTTTAAGTCAACTTTTAATAGTTTTCAATCAATTTTACAGGCATTTTTTTGATACTTTGATACGTTTTATTCAAAGTCTGGACTCTAGTAAACAGTCTAGTTAAGACTGCGGCTACCTTTCGGGGCAAACGAACTCAAAAGTTTTACTTTTAACGGAGACGAGCGAGAAGCCCGTTATCCTGGCCTTGTCAAGTGCCAGACGCACGCAGAAGTTGCCGATGATCGGCCCCAGCCCGTTCTGGCCGTCTACCCAGGCCGTGGACCTGTTCTCCTTCAGGACCTTTGGACAGACATCACCGTCCAGCGTCCCTTTCTCCAGCGCCTGCGTGTACCTGCCTGCAGGGGAGAGACGCAACACGCAGTATCCACTTAGAGTAAGTTCAGTCAATACGCTCCTGGCATATCAGCTTGCTCAAAATTTGTCAAAATATTTTTATTTTGGGATGTTTAAATGTGGTTGTTTACCTATGACGTCACGGCAAGTCGAGATAGGATTCTTCATGTATTTACGTTTTATTTGGTGAGTTTGAAAAATAAAATATTGAGACTAAAACCATAAATTAGTTAAATGATTGTAAAAATAGCCCATAATGTAACAACATTATATTTTGGCTCTTAAAATAGATTTTTTGTAAGCATTTTTTTAAAATCGTCTACAACTCGGGCTGATTGATCTATTCTCGAGAAATGGTCGGTATTAATCTTCCTTCCACGAGGAAGATTAAAAAAGTCCACAGAAGCGATATTTGTATCTAGAATAGGAGACAAGAAAAATACAATTTCGAGTGAGTATTTATACTTGTTAAAGGAAGGGGGAAATTTCTATCAGTAGGTAAACAATAGCCCTCGTAGTATGTACTACTTAGTTTTTTCCTTCCCTATTTCGTAAATTGGCGTCTAAGTGTGATAGTGCTTGGGCGCATCAAGTTAATATGCAAATGGTTTCGCAAAATAGTTTCAAATTCACCGAGTAGGCAGCTTCTTTAAGGTGGGAGGGTAAGGATTGCGAGGTTGAACGCAGTTTTTTTTGCAGTTTTTATAACAAAAAATTATTTGGTAAAAAAAATAATTGATTATTATCCAGTAGAAACATAGAGTTTAATTTTCTTCACGTGGTGATATAAACAGTTGTTGAATATCTGTCGAGGATGTCCTGGAATTTAATGACAACTTTTTATATTCATTTATAAAGTTTATCATCTAATGCCACTATGCTCATGACAGATATTCAACAACTGTTTATATCACCATGGGAAGAAAATTAAACTATTTTTCTACTGGAACTATATTAATTAATTTATTTTGGCCAACTAAATGCTTTGCCATGCAAAATGCAAAAACACCGCCCTTAATTTGAGTCCCCTACACTCCCACCTCACGGGGAACTTTCTGAACCGAGTGATTCTGCCAGCGCACGATTTACAAACTAGATTAATAATTGTCAAATAGACACAACACCCAGTCATCACCATGAAAGACGAAACCATAATTTTATTATTACTATTTTTTTTGCCATGCGGGGAATGGAACCCAGGGTATCAAGCTTAGTAATTAATCAGATGCACCAGGTACTGACTAAGATAAGGTACCTGATTAATCTATTTTTTTATTTAGAACTGAATCTTACTATCCGTTCAGGCTATACGTTTAAATATTAATTACGTTAATGGGCTAGGAATTTGTAAGGCTGACTATATCGGAAGTTTAACTGAATTGGCGTAGAGGGAGAGTGGAAAACCACCTAGGATAAAGATTGGAATCTGGATCTCCTCATCCTCGGCAGTCTGACTCAACATGAAACTAGCGCGTTAGCTAACTACGCGACCGAGGTGGGTACTAATCTAATTATATTTGAAGGTATTAATATGTTGAATATATATATTGACAACGAGGGAGATCTGAATGCCTCGTATTAACTACCCTCAATATAGCTAGCATGGGGTTCAAACCCTAACCTCCTTAGTCACCGGAGAACTGACACCTTTGTTTGCGTGACTAATGTGGGTATAGCTATAATAAACACGCATACCTAAATAAAATAAGTGCACCACGGTTAGCGCACGAACCGCTCAATGCTAAGCGTGGTCTCTAAAGACCCACTAAATAGAGACCCAATCAACGCTTACTTAGAGCTCTCAAGCCGTAGTAGGATTTCCCCCTGCAGTCAGCGAAGACGAGAACATCGGCCACCTGGGCGGCGAAGTCCTCCTTCACGTGAGATTTCACCAGGGCGTCCACACAGAAGCGTATCACTTCTTCCTTCTCCACTAGGATGGTCTCAGGGTACCTATCTGGACGTTCGCCGTCAGCCAACGGATCCGTGTCGTGGGCCTTGGGTTTTCCTGGGCCGAAGATTTCCTTCACGACGTTGAAAGCGAAGGATTTCACCGTGTGGAGGGATTCCTTTACGGCGGGAGGGATTGGGAATCCATTCGGACTGGAGAGGCTTTTATTGACACTGAAGGTTTGGTATGCCTCCTTGCTGGGTGGTTTAACATAGTCGGAGACTATTGGTTTCTCTGAACATGATATGTTCTTATCGTATTTGGAAACCTTGGGTTTCTTTGCCTTATCAGAGTCGGAAACTGTAGGTTTCTCCACACAAGGATTTTTCTTATCGCTGTTGGAAGCCCCTGGTTTCTTTGAGGGTACGTGATTCTTACCAGAGTCAGAAACTGTAGGTTTCTCCAAACATGGATTTTTCTTATCGCTGTTGGAAACCCCTGGTTTCTTTGCTTTATCAGAGTCAGAAACTGTAGGTTTCTCCACACAAGGATTTTTCTTGTCGTTGTTGGAAACCCCTGGCTTCTTTGCCTTATCAGAGTCAAAAATTGTAGGTTTTTCCAAACATGGATTTTTCTTATCGCTGTTGGAAACCCCTGGCTTCTTTGCCTTATCAGAGTCAGAAATTGTAGGTTTCTCCAAACATGGATTTTTCTTATCGCTGTTGGAAACCCCTGGTTTCTTTGCTTTATCAGAGTCAGAAAATGTAGGTGTCTCCACACAAGGATTTTTCTTATCGCTGTTGGAAACCCCTGGTTTCTTTGATTTATCAGAGTCAGAAACTGTAGGTTTCTTTACACAAGGATTTTTCTTATCGCTGTTGGAAACCCCTGGCTTCTTTGCCTTACCAGAGTCAGAAACCGTAGATTTTTCCACACATGGATTTTTCTTATCGCTGTTGGAAACCCCTGGTTTCTTTGCTTTATCAGAGTCAGAAACTGTAGGTTTCTCCATACAAGGATTTTTCTTATCATTGTTGGAAACCCCTGGTTTCTTTGCCTTACCAGAGTCAGAGCCTGTAGGTTTCTCCACACATGGATTTTTCTGATCGTTGTTGGAAACCCCTGGTTTCTTTGCTTTATCAGAGTCAGAAATTGTAGGTTTCCTTACACAAGGATTTTTCTTATCGCTGTTGGAAACCCCTGGCTTCTTTGCCTTATCAGAGTCAGAAACTGTAGGTTTCTCCATACAAGGATTTTTCTTATCGTTGTTGGAAACCCCTGGTTTCTTTGCTTTATCAGATTCAGAAACTGTAGGTTTTTCCACACAAGGATTTTTCTTATCGCTGTTGGAAACCCCTGGCTTCTTTGCATTACCAGTGTCAGAAACTGTAGGTTTCTCCAAACATGGATTTTTCTTATCGCTGTTGGAAACCCCTGGTTTCTTTGCCTTACCAGAGTCAGAAACCGTAGGTTTTTCCACACAAGGATTTTTCTTATCGCGGTTGGAAACCCCTGGCTTCTTTGCATTACCAGTGTCAGAAACTGTAGGTTTCTCCAAACATGGATTTTTCTTATCGCTGTTGGAAACCCCTGGTTTCTTTGCTTTATCAGAGTCAGAAAATGTAGGTTTCTCCACACAAGGATTTTTCTTATCGTTGTTGGAAACCCCTGGCTTCTTTGCATTACCAGTGTCAGAAACTGCAGGTTTCTCCAAACATGGATTTTTCTTATCGCTGTTGGAAACCCCTGGTTTCTTTGCTTTATCAGAGTCAGAAAATTTAGGTTTCTCCACACAAGGATTGTTCTTATCGTTGTTGGAAGCCCCTGGTTTCTTTGCCTTATCAGAAACTGAAACTGTAATTTTCTTTGAGTCCGAGGCTTCCAGATTGCAAAAAGGCTCATGAGGTTTCCCGGGGCCGGAGTTTCTTCGACGCAACACCAGGGTGCCTGGGACCCTTACACCTCCTCCAAGGCTGCGCTGGATAAATGACGCCACTAAGACACGAATCATGTTTAATATGATCTCAATGCATCTCAAAGAATTTATATTGTTCTATCTCATATTCGATGCTTTCTATGTAAATTAAACGAAAACATAAGTTCAGGAAAATAATAACACATAATTTTTGTAGGTGGTTCATCGGAAATGTATTAATATTAGTTGTGTGCCATTAATTTTTCGAGGGCTTTAAAAATATATATGGGAAAACCATGGAAACAAAACAAAGGAATTAAGTTATCAAGCCTTCGTTTAAATTTGTTAAAAATATATTATTTAGATACAAATTTGGAATAAGAAATTAAATAAGCCCCCTCCGGTGTTCAAGTGGTGTAAGGCAGTGGTTGGTAACCTACAGGCTAAAAACTGGATCAGGCCCACTGACTGGGTTTATTTGTCCCGCTAAATATTTGGCAAATAAACAATTGTGTTCATAAAAATACACTAATAACTTGAGAAATATAAGAGCATTTTTTCAACCTAGCCCTACCAACTTTAAAAAAAGCATTCCATGCGGCCAGTGATATCGAAAAGGCTGCTGTCCCTCAGTGTAAGGCTTCACCCTCGCAATATACTGAACTTCCTATGACTGGGAGATTAGGGTTCTAATCACGGTCGAATATGGGATGATGGTTTTTCTTAAATCGGTTTACACTCTCTTCACGCGAATGCTAGCACGTTTCCTCTTAATTCTACTTTCCGCTTCTCTAAACCAATGGAATAAATATGTGGATATCCCAGACAAGTATTAAGACGTGGATAATTAATAAATAGAGCTTTTTTTATGGTGGGGTGTAGGAAACGTGAGTTAATGGCGGTGAATTTCTAGTTTTTACAGAAAAACCTTTTTTGTCCAAAATAAATCAAATATTGTTGCTATACGAACATAGAGTTAAATTCTCTTCACTCGGTGATATCAATAATTGTTGAATATCTGTCATGAACATAGCAACATTAGGTGAAAAAAAAATTAGATGAAGGGAAAAAGTTGTCATTAATTTATAGGATACCCTTGACAGATATCCAACAACTGTTGATATCACCATGTGAAAAAAATTAAACTCTTACTTTTATACTGGATAATTATTTGATTTGTTTTTACAAACAAATGTTTTAGTATAAGAACTGCAAAAATATTGCCCGTAACTCATGTTCCTTACACTCCATCCTTAATTTTTTTGACACGGAGAAAAACACGTGAAATGATTTGGAATTAATATTCTCTCTCACTAAATAGTAATTCTGAGATCTTTATATTTAAGAATTTCAAAACTCAATTATTTATATACCAAAATAATTCGTCTCTTTTCTTTAGTGAGACATATTTTGAGCTTCCATAAATCATCACAACTTTGTTTGCAACTCTACGTATGGAAATATAGGAACACAATATTAAATATAAATTATAGCTTACCGTTGTTTTGACATATGACTTTATTGACCCAAGTTCTTCAAGTATCACCAGCCAGATTTATATATCAATAATATATCATTTTTAAAATCAAATATAAATTATAAAAACAAAATAATACAGTTAATCTCAACACAAGTAACATTCGATATAAAAGTCAAATGAAAGCCTTAAGATATGTATTTTTTCTTCCGACGAAAAAATATTAGTGTTCACTATCAGCATAATAAAATCACTTTAGTTTCAAGTGACATATTCCAAGTTTATGAGCAAGCAAGGCCTGGAACAAAATAAAAATAAATCATTTTATTTTAACTTAAGGTCCCAAGTAGGTTTCGTATGTTAATTATATTTAAAATAAATGATATGGTGCACCCCACAGATTTCCTAGCTCATTAGCCTAAAAGGGAAGATGTTATATACTAGAAATTTGTAAAATATTTGAAACAAAAAAATACATTGTTTCAGAAAGATTCCACCAAAGAGCATAAATAATATAAGCTGCTACAGAAACATATTGAACCTTTTATGTGTTTATTTGAGGTATTAAATGTGCACTTTTTGAACCTACTGATTATACAGGAACACCAGAATTTCTGTGAGCGAGAAAAAAAAGATCTCCCAATTTTACCGGGAAAGGTAGTCTCATATTCCGTCCAGGGTTCCTTTATCTGCCACAATTGACATGAGACCAACGGCTTTACTTTCACTCCGAATGAAGTTATGCTACGAATTTTTATCACTCAAGAAGAAATCCGTCAACCCCAGCTAGGTTTGAACCCACGAACACTAGGTCCTGACAGACATATTGAAAAAAAAGAGTAACATTTCTGTTAACCAAAGAGCATCCATAATAATCAGTTTCCCAGACTTCAATTTAAAAATTTTAGTTGCCAATATCTCAGAAACTATTTGTTTTATAAAACTATATTTCAAAAAAATATTTTTAATTTTTAGTAATCCTACATCTTTTCTATTTCGTATCTTAAATAGTCACGGATAAATTATCAAAATTGAAAATTTCCGCTTATGTTAAGTAGCCTCATGGCCATTTTCATGGTAAAATAATGTGAGACATTTTGTTTGAAATATTAAACAGTGCCTAGATATAAAAGTTAATCAAAATGATAGAATGGATTTCAAACATGTTGATATTTTCCCCCCTATATTTGCCCTTTACTAGACCACCCTTCATTTTAGGGATAGAATCCTCGGAGAAACTTAATGAAAACCCTGGATACCAAGTTTTAGCTCGATAAGGAAAATGGTTTCGGTTCTAACCCGAGGTACAGAGAGACAGACAAATAGGTCTAATGAAAACAACTTTTTTGTTTTAAGTGATTCATGGAATGTTGACATTTATCCCAAAATCTCTAGTTAGATTTTTTTTACGGTCACAATACTTTTTATACCTGAGGGTTGAGAGAAAGTAATAAACGTGAATTATTATGATTGAAATTTTACCCTTAAAAATGTCAAACAAAATTTCCTAGGAATTAAAAAAAATCTCTACAATTAATAAAGTTATGGATTTTTCAAAAATATCCTACATTGATTAAATTTGTCGGAAAATGTTGATTAAATAGTTTGAATTTAATATAACTTGTTAAAAATGTATTAGATATAACTTTTCATTTATTTAGAATTTGCATGAAAATCTGCCCATTAATCATTATAATAATTATCATTTTGTAAAATATGAAGTTGTTTGCTGTTGATTGAATAAATAATATCTAAATAATCTACAAAGTATGAAGTAATGTCTTAAAAATGTTTTAAATCTAACTTGAACTAAAAAATGTTAAGCAATTATAATATACAAAATAAACAAAAATATTTGCAATAAGGACAACTCAAAATATGATCACATCATGTTTAGCAATAAAATTGATCAACTTTGTGATCTAGTGGTAAGAGTTCCTAGTTATGGTACCAGATTGTCCCGGGTTCAATCCCCGGCGCTTCCAGATTTTTCTGTTAAGCAGTGGGTCTGTAAAGAAGTCAACTCAGCCTTGTGAGGACAGATGAGGAGCTACTTTGATAAAAAAAAAGTGGTTCCAGTATAGAAAACTGAGAATACTGGCTGGATGGCTGTGCTGACGAAATTGCACCCTTTATCCTTAGAAGTTGGTACTATCTTCACCAAGAGATGGTGGCCGCTCAGTCGGTATGGCTCCATTGCGTAGTCCCGCAATGGAGGGTTTATTTTGCATTAAAATGAATTGTAATATTAAGTATCTAACGTGTCCTATCAATGCTGCTAGATATCAGTACCATAGAGTGGGAGCTGGAGACCAAATGACGCATCTACTTGGAAGCTCAACCGACTCACCGAAGCTTTGTACTGCTTATCGCTGTAAGATACTCCCCCCTGCCTGTCAACAAGTCTCATATGGATCTTCTCGGGGTCTCCGGGGACCAATACCGGATTTTCCACCTCGTTCTGGAAAAATTCGTGTGAACGAACACATTTATTAAGTTCAAATTCATATAATATGAAGAAAACAGGGGAGGAAAGGGCGGGAAAGTTCAATTAAACTCAAATTGAGCAAGTGCGGCTATCTTTTGAACAATTATGATACCTTTAGAATGATCTTAAGATTTTGATCAGCTTAGCACCTGAATGAACACTGGTCACTCACCGGCTCCTGGGTCATGAGCGAAAACAGAAAATCACTCACCATTTCCTGAGTTAACTCAGAAAGTCATTCACAATCTCCTGAGTGAACACAGAAAGTCACTCACCATCTTATGAGTGAACTAATAAAGTCCTTCACCTGCTCCTGAGTGAGCACATAAAGTCACCTACCAGTATCTGAGTGAAATCAGAACGTCACTCACAACCTCTTGAGTGAACTTAGACAGTCACCCACCATCTCCTGAGTGAACACATAAGGTCACTCACCTGCTCCTGGCTTCTGAGCGAACACAGAAAGTTACTCAAACGTTCCTCGAACCCTGGGGCGAAGTGGGCGGGGTTAACTGCAACGAAACACTGACCCAGGTTGGCCGCCTCCTGTCCCTTTGGGGCCTCTTTGAGGCCGTGGTGGGCATCTAGGGAGTATAAATAATGGCGGGGCTAGATGAGCGGTCACCACAGCATCAATGTGTGGGTATCATCTTTACTCAAGATAAATGCTATTTTGAGTCACCACGTATTTCCACTCATCCAGGACAGGGCCACCCTCAGCAGACGTGGAGTCCTGGAAAAACTTTGTAGGGGAGCCCCCGTTATCTGGCAACTCCTCTTAAAAATTAACTAAAACACTTATTTTTTGTTTAATGTTTCAAGCACCGTCTTACTACCCTTACTACCTTTTCAGGTTATACGCCTATATACTGATTTTGCTAATGAGTTAGAAACGAGGAATTTTGTATTGAAAGGAATCGTACCTGCATTTGCGTGGAGGAAGAGTAGAACACAATTTTGGATGAACTCATCCCCAGTATACCCGACTGGGATTCAAACCCCGATCTTCCTGTCATCGGCAGTCCAGTATAACACGAGAGTGACACCTGAGGGTTTGGACCATACGGCAGATTTTGTTTAGTGTTGGTGACCTGGCGGTCTAGGGGTAAGGTGTCATACTTCTATGCTGGCGGCCGGGGTTCGATCCTCGGTCCCGGCAAAGATTTATCTGATTACCAAACCCTTCCTTCACCTCTGACAAGACATCTTGTGAATGTGGGGAATGCCAGGCCTCCACCGTGGTTCGGATCCCACGTTAAACTGTAGGTCCTCCATTTCATCTCACAATCACCCTACCATTACACATTAGCGTAAGTGCGTATAACCCGAACGGGTAGTAAGACGCGGTGCTAATAATAATAATAATAATGTTTAGTGTTATTACAGTAGTTTGAACCTTAAATACATTTTCAATATAAAGGTTGATTCCTACCCAACGAACTTTATCTGTATAAATTTACAAAGAACTGTACAAAGTTTGAGCTAAATCTGTTAATGCGTTCAAAATCTATCATGAGACATATCCATCACAAACAGACAGACAGACAAAGGCAAATGATTGGAGGTAAAACAGAGGACTCGGTACCTCGTAAGTTTAGAAAGCCAGTAAATAGATACCCGCTTCGGTGGGATTCATGGTCTAACTCGCTACACTTGTGTTACACCAAGCTAGACTGCCGAAGATGGGGAGATCGTGGTTCATTCCCTGCCGGGTGCTCTGAGGGTGGTTTTCCTAAATGGTTTCCCCACCATACCTTCACGCAAATGCGGGTGCGCTTCTTCTAAATTAAACCTTTATAACCCCTAACATATTAGTATAATTAGTACAGAGCCGCATAGCAAGAACGGGTAGTAAGACGTGGTGGTAAGAATACAAAGACAACGGTAAAGATTTTATTCCTTCCAAGAGTTGGAAATTTAAAAAACAACAATATTACCAGCCAAAATTCCGCAAAATGTCTCGACGACAAGTCCCAGCCCGTACCCCGTGTACCCCTTGTACCCCATCGGACCCTCTGGAGCAACCGCGGGCAGCAGGCACGCCGTCTCGTACGACACGTCAGCGCCCATCTCCTTGAGGCCTGCGAGCCGCTTCTCTTCCGGTTGTTTAGGGGCGTCCTCCTGGTTGTTAACGTCCTTCTGATTCTTAGTGTCCTTCTGAATATTTAGGTCCTTCTGATTCTTTACGTCCTCCTGGTTGTTGACGTCTTTCTGATTCCTGACATTATTCTGATTCTTAATGTCCTTCTGATTCTTTACGTCGGGCTGCAACATGGTCGTTATTATTTTAATCACTATTCTTGTAGTGTAAGAATGAGGAGGGTAGTTTTAGAGGATGTGTATCAGTATATTGTTATCCCCTCGTCTTACTAACTGTTCAGGCTATACGCACATGTGTTAACTATAATGCAGTAGGAATGACGAAGGAAGCATTTTAGAGGTAATATACCCGCATTTGCGTGAAAGAAGAGTGGAAAACCATTTAGGAAACCCCCCCCCCCACAGTATACCCAACTGGGATTTGAACCCCGATCTTCCCGCATTCAGAAGGCCAGTCTAACACAAGATACTGTTCGGCCACGTATGCGAGTTCCTTCAAAACAGTTTGTTTTGTTTTTTACAGCAAGATCATAAACATTTAACGTGCACTTTTTGAACCGACTGAGTATATCAGCACACGACCTTTATATATTATTTCAAATCTAGGACAGACTTAACATCCATCTCCCTGACCATTACTTATTCACTGTGAAAGGTGAAACTCACATTTCACCAATTATGAATGTTTCGCTCCTTTCGGGAATCGAACCCCTGACCTTTATCTCAGTAGGCAGACACGCTTTTGACCTAGCTAAGATGACGGGACAAAACATTGATACCTTCTCTAGAAACTTTTCCTGAGTTGAAAGAGAAGGAAACTGGGATGGTGAAACCTATACATTTGAACATCTTGATAATAAATATATTCGATACTTTTGAAAAGAGTTTTGTTCAACCTTTTTCAAAGACATGGCTGTGGTGGCCATGTTCAGAATGAAGCTGTCTCCTTGGGTTCCAGGCGCCGCGATGGACATAGGGTTGCTGGCCAGCGTCGTCTGAAAAACAACCTAACAATGTAGGTAGCCGCCAGAGACAGTTCCCAGCAAACATGTAAGTGAGCAGGGGCAGCCCGGGGTAAATATCGCACCCGGGCGGGATTACATTTTAGCGCCCCCCTATATAACCAGGGGACAGTTATAAAACATGAAAATAGCTCTCAAACCCAACCGCTACAAACCTAACAGAACCTGGCCGTGATAGGAAAATAATTAGAAAGAAAACTCAACAAATGACAATATTACCACAAACGTTTAACTGCTTAATTGTATGAAAACTGTTAGGATTACAAAGAAAACTATAAGAACATGTTTTGTAGACAATGTTTCCCTTTTTATATGTTATAACAAATACTTTGATATAGTTAATGGTTTACGAAATAATTGGAAAAAATACTGTTTTAGGGAGCCGCTTTTTCAAGATGGCTGATATAAAATAACTTTTTAATAGTGGAACCAAAAGAAAACAATACCAATTGCCAAATTTTATGTTGGTATGAAAACATAAATGATTGTTATTTCTATGTTTAGCAACTCTAAAAAAGACCCAGGCTATGTTAAGTTAGGAGTTGTAAGGTTTGATATTGAGATTATTTTCTGATTACGGCCAAGGTTAGGTTAGGTTGGTGTTCTGTTTGACGCCCACCTCAATCTGGCACTCCAGGCTGCTACCCGGCCCCTAAGCCGGCCCTGTAATGGAGATAGGATCAAAATGAAGTCCTCGGATGTATCTAATCACCTGGAGGGAGATATTAGGTTTCACGTTTCCTGAAAAGTTGTCTATATATCTCAACATGTTTGCGTGAAGCAGATCTTTATACCCGTATTCGAATCAGTGGTAAAGTGGTCTCGGGCGTCAGTATACAGTATGAGTTGCCAGTGATAAGGAGATCAGGGTTTTCCACTCTCGCTCAAGGTAAATGTGGTTAGTAAATTCAATCTTCCTTATCCGCAACAATTACTTACCTACTATATGGTATTAGGAACTCTAAAGATCATTGCTGCACCTACAAAAGTAGCCCCCATATCCATATCTTGAGCTAGTTCTATCCAGTTTACCTCATTACACCCTATCCCTATCTTGGGCTTGTTCTATCCAGTTTGCCTCATTACACCCTATCCCTATCTTGAGCTATTTGTATTCAGTCAGCCCATCCCTATCTTGAGATAGTTCTATTCAATCCACCTCATTACACCCTATCCCTACCTTGAGCTAGTTGTATCCAGTCCACCTCATTTCACCCTATCCCTTTCTTGAGTTAGTTGTATCCAGTCCACCTCATTACACCCTACCTTAAGCTAGTTGTATTCAGTCCACCTCATTACACCCTATCCCTATATTGAGTTAGTTCTATCCAGTCCACCTCATTTCACCCTATCCCTTTCTTGAGTTAGTTGTATTCAGTCCACCTCATTACACCCTACCTTAAGCTAGTTGTATTCAGTCCACCTCATTACACCCTATCCCTTTCTTGAGATAGTTATATCCAGTCCACCTCATTACACCCTATCCCTATCTTGGGCTAGTTGTATTCAGTCCACCTCATTACACCCTATCCCTATCTTAAACTGGGCAATCCTCCCTCTCAACCAAACACATCAGCAAAGACCTAACTGATAATATGAACAAAGAGTGCGCCACTTACGGTTCGGCCGCATTTACTGCACATGACTGATGAAGTGTTGGTAAAACTCAGCCCCTGAAACAACGAGTCTCTGTTGTAGCAAACGTGCGTTCATCTTGTATTAGTTCATATAGTTCTTGATTAGTCAAATATTTGTAATACGGAAGAAGCTACAAAATAGAGAGGAAAACTGCATAACAGGAACAAGCACAAAATGACTTTTACAATATATTTATAAATGTCACATTTTTCACCATTTCTTAAGGTCACATAAAATCACAGTTCACACTTTACACTCCTTCCAGGTGACAAAGGGGTAATAGCTTTCTATTAAATAAAACAGATAGCCACTGACCAACCCCTTGTACTAGATTATTATCTATTGGGATTCTTCGGGAGGAAATACTATGAAATGGGAAGAGCGATTTCCTATGATGAAAGTGGAACAAAGAAAATTGGTAAAAGTAAAAATAGCTCTTACAAATATAAAACTTATAATAACGAATTAACACTCATAAAATAAAACCTTTCATGGGGACGTTTAGTGAGAGTTAAGATCCGTGTTTTTATAGTTTTTACTATATTTTTTTTTACAAAAAACAAATAAAATATTGATTCATTATTTGCGTTTTATTTAATTTTCAACTGTCGCTGCCCGTCCCCCCTCCCCTATCTATTACCAATATGTCAATCTGTTATAATATTCTATCAAATGGTGGGGGTTGTTGGGTAGAATTTTTTTAAATAGTTTACCTCATTGTGTTGATGTAATTTATTTTAGACTAAAGTACACATCTGATCTAGATAATTATTTGGTAAAATACTACGAAAGCTATAGCCTATGTCAGTCAATGTAGCAAACAGCCCTTGAATACGTTTATATCGGTGAACCTTTCCACCTCGTCCTGGACAAGAAATACACACGTCCTACCTTGATGGTTCTTGTCATCAACTATTATTATTATAATTATTATTACTATTATTATTATTTAGCACCGCGTCTTACTACCCGTTCGGGTTATACGCTTTAAGTACTAACCACCGAACCACGGTGGAGGCCTGGCATTCCCCACATTCACAAGTTGGGATTAATACACGTCTTGTCAGAGATGAAAGAAGGGTTTGGTTATCAGATAAATCTGTGCCGGTACCGGGGATTTAACCCCGGACCCCCGCATAGAAGTCCAACACCTTACCCCTAGACCAGGTCAGCTATCAAAACTCTCTTAACATTCTCCAAAGGCTCTCTGAAAACAAGAAGCCCTTATCCTCATTTCGCACCTACTTGTAGCTTAAAAAATGTGTCATTCTTATTGATTTTTTGCCAAATGTAATTTACTGGTGTGTAACTATACACAAGAAAAGCTGGCTTTCAAAACAAATGTTTAAACTTATTATGGATTATTATGAATAACTTGGCTGATTCAGCCTTTCAATAATACAAGGGAACTGTGTCTGTTATATCACATTCCTATGTCTTTATGTTACTAGATACTGACACAACCCTACGTAATATCCAAAGTTTAGGAGTATTTGTCATTGAAATGATTTAAACAAACTGTTTTTCTCTTTATTAAAAAAAACTGTTCAAATACTACCATGATTATAACAAATATTCAGGAACCGTTGATATTACTATTTGTAGAGAATTAATCTCAACGTATCATATAAAGAATATTTTCTTATTTTGGACAAAAGTGGTTTTGCAACATTGCAACAATAACTGTGTGAAGTGTTTGCTCCGCAACTTACCAACAACTGGTGATCCAAAGCCTTTAGTGTATACCAACTGGCGAGCCCGAAATGGTTGGAATCTGGAACAAACGGAAAAATTCACCACTCCAGTTAGTCCTTGTTGCAGTTATCAGACCACTTAACCTATGAATTTCTACGAGATAGTGAGAAAGAGCCTACTAATTTTTCCAGAGAAGTACTTTCACATACCTTCCAAGGTTATTTTACATGCCACAATTGACAAGGTACCAACCGCTTTAATTACCCTCAGTAGAAAGTTGTGCTACATAATTATATCGCTCAGTAAAAATCCGTTAACTCCAGCTGGGTTTAGATCCACGAACACCGGATTCTGAGGCAAGCCCCAAGAACACTGAAGCCGATAAGTATTTCAAATAATCAAATTTTTAATTTGATGCTGTCGACCTCGGTGGTCTCGGGATAAAGTGTTCGCCTTAGGACCCGATGTTTGAGGGTTCAAACCCAGCTGGGGTCGTTGGATTTTTCTTGAGGGATAAGAATCCGTAGCACAACTTCCTTCAGAGGGCTAGTAAATCTGTCGGTCTCGTGTCAATTGTGGCATGTAAAAGGTTCACTGGAAGTTATGTATGATTACCTTTCTTGGCAAAATTGTTAGACTCTTTCACTATCGCTCATAGAGATTCTCATGTGCTTATATAATCAGTCAGATCGGAAAGGGCACGTTAAATATTTCAAATAAATAATGACCAAATAAAACGTTTAACGGTTCTATTAATTCATGTGGTTCACAAACTGGTACGTTATGGCTATCCACAGTATCGGTTCTGATAGCTGGATAAAATTAAATAGAGTGAAAAATGACAACTTGGACACGGTGATCAAACCCGGGACTTTTGGCTTTGCACCAATGCCATAAAGCTTAGTTAGCACACGTTATACTCTGGGTACGAGAAAAACCAAGATATCTTGGGTGTATACATTTAAATCGCATGTCCATTACATCGCGTTTTTGGTATAAATATATTGCCGCTCCATTACGTCGCGTTCCCCCACCTCTTTACACACAGATAACCCTACTCTGACGTACAACAAATAGGAATATGGGGTCAAACAACAAACGTAATCAAAATCAAATTGTTTCTTGGGAAAATTTTGTTGCCAAAAGTGACAGAAACTAAATATAATAATGGTTTTGAGATCATATTATAATTTGGTAAATGGATAAATGAGAGTAGATGTGCTATCTTATTCCATGTCTCGAACAGATGAGTACTTTTTGAATTTAACTATCTACTTAACTTCAAGGTAAGAGTTGGGTGCACTGTCCTTGCAATCACTTTGCCAACATGGGTAGTCAGGCCTAATATCCTTTCAACTAGCCCTACCTTCAAAGTGAGAGTCAGAGGTGAGCCAGCCACTATCCTTTCAACTAGCTTTATTCACAAAGTGAGAGTCTGAGGTGAGATTCAGCCACACTATCCTTTCAACTAGCTTTATTCACAAAGCGAGAGTCTGAGGTGAGATTCAGGCACATTATCCTTTCAACCAGACCTACCTTCAAAGGGAGAGTCAGAGGGGAGAGTCAGAGGAAAAAGTCAGGCACACTATCCTATCAACTAGCCCTACCTTCAAAGTGGGAGTCAGAGGTTAGAGTAAGGCACACTATCCTATCAAAACGCGATGTAATTAACACGCGATGTAATTGTAACCTGACGTAATTGTATATATAAAGCTCTTCATTCCTATTGGTTGTACGTCAGAGTAGGGCTAGCTGTGTGTAGAGAGGTGGGGGAAACGCGACGTATTTGTAACGTGACGTAATGGTGGCTTCGTTCGAATCCAGGTTGTCATTTTTCGCTGGATTAAAGTTAAAGGTTTATCGTCACTAGTATAATATATAAATAAATAAAATTATATTCACCCACAGATCAAATGAAATGTTTATAAAACTGTTCTGAAAGCTTTTAGTACTCTTGGCGGCTTTATTTTTCAGTTTATAACCCTTGTTTTCAGCAGACCTTTGACTAATACACATTTGAATGTTTTCATTATTGTCTTGGAATGTACAGATAAAGTTTCCCTCAGCAATATTACTAATACCCACTTCTGCAGCCACATGATCTGACTAGCCGTAGTAGATCAGACTTCAGATGACGGGAAAATGGTGGTTCGATCCCGGTCAGGTGTACTTAGGGTAGATTTTCCTAAACGATTTCTTACTCTCTCTCCACATAAATTCGGGTAAACTTAATCTAAATTCAAATTTCTTCACCTCTAAATTATTAGCTTAATTAGTATATAAGCGTAAAACCCGAACGGGTAATAATATGATGTGCTAAAAATAATAATAATATGAATACCGTGACTTAAAATAACAAATTCAGCCTGTTGGTAACAATAATTTTATAGAATTGTTTAGTTGAGAGCGTAAAAAACTCGCGGAACATGATAAAATGGTATTATTAGGCCAATATAATTTTGTTTAAAGTGAACTCTTTTTTATTTATAGCGTAATAGACAAGACAAACCAAAATTAATGCAACTTTTTTTCAAATCAAACTTTAAATATTTTCACATTTTTAAAGATTCAAGGATTCAAATTTGTATTAGGGATTGAAAATAAAATATAAGATTTATATTAGAGAGTAGGATTAGATAAATATAGGATTCAACCCCTCTGTAAATACTACTATGGGTCATGATGCAACTATGCCAGAATAATACTGATCTCAGATACGAAGCACTATTCAAATTTTGTAGCGCGAGTCAAGTAAAAATTATTACTTTTGGCCACGACCCATCCAATGCCGGACTTCTTGGCCATTTTTACGGCAAGTTTCATGCAGAAATTCCCAACCACGACTCCCAGGCCATTGTGTCCGTCCACCCAGGCTGTAATCGACGTCGACTTGACTATCTTCGGTTTGACCCCACTGTCGATCCTTTTAAGCTTCACGTCATTCACGTACATCTCTAAAAAAANAAAAAAGTTCGTGTACCTACCTACAACAAAGAGCCAAGAGTGATGCTAGGAGAGATTAATGTCACGGGATTCACGTGACGTGAACTCAACTGCTAGGAGGTGTGTAACTCACTAGTCTGCTAGAATGAGTGTAGCTCACCTTGTCTGTTAAAAGGGATGTAACTCACTAGTCTGCTAGGAGTGTAACTCACCTAGTTTTCTAGAAGGAGTGTAGCTCACCTAATCTGTCAGAAGGAGGGTAGCTCACCTAGTCTGCTAGAATGAGTGTAACTCGCCTTGTCTGTTAAAAGGGATGTAACTCACTAGTCTGATAGAAGGAGTATAACCCACCTAATCTGTTAGAAGGAATGGAGCTCACCTTGGCTGCTAGGAGGGACATAACTCACCGAGTCTGCTCAGACCATGACTGTAGTGTCCTCTGTAGTCTGCATCAGCCAGAAGGCTCGCGAGGTCCTTGGCGTGATCTTGAGGGGTGCCCACGGTGACCATGCACTGAGTGATGAACCTCCTAACCTCGGACAAGGGCACCACCTGGGGGGGTGGGCTTATATTCTTGCGAGGGGGGGCAGCTCCACTACAGCTCTGACACGGCGCCACGTGGAGACCTATAAAACAACATGAGTGGTAAAAAAAACTGTCTCTAAGAATTACATTTATGTTAAAGACTCGGGGGTGCTATGAATTTAATCGTTCCCTCATTCGTAAACAATTACCTCGAGTAACCTAAAGTCTATTACGCACTAGGAAACATTTTCCTGGAAAAATTGTTTGCAACAGCTTGCAAACAATTGGGAAACAGTTTGCAAAAAGGTTAAATACCCCAAATAAATTAAAAAGGAATGCATCTTCCTTGGCAGACAAAATTGTACTCAACATAAATTTGTACGGTAAACCATGTTTGTTAACTGTTTGCAAACAATTATGTTTCCCGTGTTTGCATACTGTTTTTCGGTTTGAGAGGAACAGGAAGCATTTTGTAAACATCTAGAAAACAACGTTTGCGACATTGTTTCCGTGCACGTACTAGATCCTAAGCTATTATCTTTTGAAAAGCTTTTGTGAAAGGCTATTAATTTGTTTTAGTTCAATAAGTAGTGAATTTGAAGGAATTAAAACTGAAAGACAGACCTCTCGAGAACGTGAATAATTTGGTGTACGACCGAATAGATGACATATTGAGGGATGGTTCTTTGTATGGTTCTTGGTTAAAACCCACACCAGGTCACAATATCCAAGGTGCATCGTGTATTATATTGTATTGGCATCTAGGTATTCTTGTGTTTTGATTTGTAATGGAGTCCACTTTTATTTTAAATGTGATATAAGCATTTTATAAATTAGAGATAATTCTTGAAATTAAATAATGGATAATTCAGAAATAAAATTAATATCAGATCCCCGCTGTAATTTGTAAAGCACCTTAAAATTTTTTTTTCGAAGAATTATTATTTACTCTTCATATGGCCCTGACATCTATATGGCCTGTACATAAAAGAATTAAAACAATGAAATATCGAAACCTTAGATAACAGCAGAACTCTTACCAAGGAGGAAAATAAATGCTTAAATCAATTTAGTGTACAACAATGCTAAACTTTACAACATCAATATATCCTAGAAAGTTCTAAACAATTACTATTATTATGTTAACTCAATAATATAAATTCAGTTTGAAACTAAACACAGAGGGATATTCTGCAGCATATATTAATTTGTGTTCCATTTTTACCTGAGTGCTTAATATTAGAATTAAGTTTATATTTTATTTGCTTCCAATATAATTCCGAAACAATAAACATTACATTTGGCACTTAATTTATTTACATATTTTTTACTGAAAAAATATTATTATTTAACACATTTAAAACAATTAATCGAGTTTGTTTCACATTACGTCACATGAATATGATAAAACAAATTTCTCTTTGCTTAATTTTTAATAACCTCTATGTTCATGATCGCTTTTACGATGTATTATCTTTGGAGAAAGCTTAATTTTGCCTTAAATAATTTGTTTCTCTTGTTGTTTTGTGCTACTTTAAGCGTAGTTTAATTTTAAATATATCATTATGTTTGAACTATCAAATAAAACAAAGTTTCAATGATTTTATTTGATTATTGCTTAAATAATTTTCACAGCCCACGCATAGTTACGACTAGACAGTATTTAATATTGCTTCTGGCACAAGAGAGGGGAAACTAATATTGCTGGCTGATATAATTTCTTTCATCCTTAGATGAATTCTTAAAGAAAGGGAAAGTAGTCAAGGAAGGTAAATCTATTTAATAGGTGAGGATTTAGGTTGTAGTTTTTCACAAAGCCTAATTAACACAACACAATTTCTTGTACAATAATTTGGTCACGTTGAACACAAGTTTTACCCGGATTGATCCCACGATTGAAAACAATATTTTAACAATGTCATGTCTTATCCGCCCTTTTTTATGGTTAAATAATCATCAAAGACATTTTTAAAATACTATTATACATATTTAACCTATCTAATCATACTTAAGGACTTTTGGATACTAACAAAGATTATGTTTAAATTTTCTCTTTTTCCTGTTAATTAATCTAATTTTAGGTTAACTATCTTATAATTTTTAAATTTATATTTGTTTTGATCAAAAGTGTTTGTATGTTAGAAAACAGTCATTCATAAAAAAAAGAACTAAGCGTCTATATATGTTGACAACTTAAAATATAGGACGTGTTATACTTCCTACAAAGTACAATGTATTGCGTTGTGTAAAGCTAATATTGTACAGTAAATGGTGTCGTGTGTACCAGGCATTAAATATATAATGTCATCGTCGTCATCATCATTATTATCAACATAAACTGTTTCCAGCCTTTGGCCGGGTCAGTTTAGTAAAATGCCTCTATCTTCCTTTGTACTCCCACCATTCTTCCTCTTTTAAGTGCTTCCATTCTCCTCCTCTCACTCACACACTTGCTGTCGGCTGTTCCTTCATATCTTTTTTATCATCGCCACGTCTTACTACTTGTTAATGTTATACGCATATATGATAATTACTTTATTGGGGCAGAGATGAGAAGAGAACTATTTTAGATGTACTCTACCAAATTTGCGAAAGGAGAGTGGGAAATGTTTTAGGGAAAAGCACTCTGAATAGACCCAACCAGGATTCAAGCTTCGATCTCCCCACCTTCATCAAGCCAGTTTAGCACGAGAGAAATGCCTTAAACTGTTTTGCCACTGAAACGGGTCTCTCATCTCTTCTGAAGTAATTGCCACTATTTTAATCAAGATATATTCAAATTGTGACGTTATACAGAGAAAACATTATTTTTAATGATCATTTGAAATACAAATGGTACATTTTCTTTATTTGTTCGCCCAGTAATAATTTGGAACAAAACCTTGGAAGAAGAGAAACTTGTTCTCGTCATGTTAATGAGACGGTTTCTCCGGGGCCCCATCATCCCAACGAGCGCTGTCCTTAGAGGGACGCCAAGGGCCCTTTCAGCCAACGGGAGCTGCGATAAATTCTCGAAGGGATCCCCCAAATACTTCCCCATGCCGGAGATCCGTCGGTTCCTCGCGGAGGCGATGATGAAAGTGGGCGCTTGTGAGGAGCACTCCTTGCAACTGGCAGATGTTCTCGCTGAAGCGGACTACGCGGGGCATTACAGTCATGGTCTGAACAGGATCGGTGAGGAGCCCAATAAACCGTGACCTTAAGGCAGGGGTTCAAAACCCCACAAACACACAATAAATCCCTAGATTTTATTAAAGTTTAAATCCCAAAGTCACGATTAAGAGCAAAGTTTTCTTTTTAGCCGCGCCTTAGTACCCATTGGGTTGTATGTATGTATTAATTAATCCAATACTCTACAACTGAGCTAATCAGGTATAGTCAGGTTCTCAAGGTCGTTCTTCTTTCACAGTTTAAGGCAGAGTCTATGAGAGACATGTGGAATTAATCAGCTACTAAAATCTATAGTTGGAATCCACAGCCATAATTCTACTCAACTCACCATCCTTTTCCAGAGATGTACGTTAGGGACGCACAAACCGGCAAGTGCGACGTGAACGTCAAACCCTGCGTCCTGAAAGATACGGTGTCCACGGCTTGGGTGGAGGGCAACAACGGTCTAGGGATGGTCGTCGGCAACTTCTGCATGAAACTGGCGATTGCCAAGGCCAAGCACACGGGGGTAGGATGGGTCGTCGCTAAAGGTATATATACAGTATATATATATATATATACACACACACACACACACACACACACATGTTTACGTCACGTCCACTCGTCCGTGGCCTTGTCTGTCAGGGTATCAAACCCGAATAACGAAGAGGACAAGGGATTTATTCTATAGATGGATCGCTTGGAACATTGAATCCCTCGAATATTTTCGAAAGATTCGATATTCGTAAAAATCTCAACAATATAACTCTAATGCAATTATGAAGAATGTGACTTGAAATATTAGTTTTAAGAAATTGCTTGCAGTAATTACATAGACTTGTGTAGTTGAGAAAATAACAAAAAACTCAAACCCGCTTTGGTGGCCGCATGGTCTAAGGCACTACTCTCTCAGTAGACTAGACTATTAATGACGGTGAGGTTGACTTTTTTTTTCAAAATGGTTTTCCACTCTTCCTCCACGAAAATGCGGGTAAAATTCCTTAAATATAACCTTCCTAATCCCAAAAACCATTAGCGTAGTTAGTCAATGAGCGTATAATCCGAACGGGTAGTAAGAGGCGGTGCTAAAAAAACAAAATAACATTCTTTTTTCAGGTTCCAACCATTACGGCATTGCTTCATGGTACTCCACCCAAGCCTTAAAGAAGTGCATGCTGGTTAGTTGGACTACATATTTTAAAACAAATATTTTTTCCCCCCACACAAGTGATGTGTGAGGAAAAGGGGGGGGGGAGGTGGTGGGGGACTATTAACGCCCGAGACTACACTTTCCGTGAGCTCGGAAATCTCATACGCTACTAACTTTTGACCTCACCGGTATTTGAACCAAAGTATAACAAAAAGGAGGTGAACGACCTCTGAAGACCAAAGTTTCAAAGACCAAGGTCACCTACTGAGCATTCGTCACACATTTATAATATGTTGTAAAACTATTTTACATAATTGTTATCAATTAACCTAAATATAATAATCGATTCATTTATTTCACTGACCTGATTCTGGAATCAGATTAATTTAAGAGTAAAGTTACAACCAGTAATGGGAATCGAAGCCAGCATCTCTAACTTTTGTAAGTCGATGCTCATCACTGATCCATCGGGGTCTGTCTCGTATCCAGGGCTATCACTTTAACTCATTAATAACAATATAAAAAAAGTGGTCCTTGAATTCGAGAAGAGACAGAACGGCTCAATGATCGATAATTGGTGAGCAAATTCAAAGATCCCGAGCTAGAGTCTCCTCTCTAGGTTGTCACTTTTAACTCATTTGGAATAAAGAAAATTAATTAAATCACTGAAATGCAAATTCTTGAGATTAAATAAATAGAAGCAAAAAAAGGTGATGCTTGACCTATTAATAGTGACGTCAGAAATTCCAGGATTTGCTCTCTACAATCAGCTCACCATTGAAAAAAGCTTATCTTATTAACACATGGAATATAAGTTTTAAAACCTTAATATAAGTTTATTCCTCTATCTGAGCCAACTTCGCCTCAGGCCTACTCTTTTTGTTCTTTTCACCTATTTATTTAAAATTTATATTTTTCAGGGGTTAACTTTCACTGACACTTCTCCATTGGTGTGTCCGACAAGATCTAAGAAAGTAAGTAGTGCTACAGTCCAATTTTCATATAAAGAACCTCAAAAAAATACAAATGAATATATTGATTTTGGTGTCAGCATTTATAACATTTTACTATATCCATCAAAAGTGATAGCTGCAGATCACATTACTTGTATGAATACGTGAAAGTAGACGTATGTAGCTTTTCTAGCTGTCAGATAAGGGGACCTTCCTATAAAAATAGGACTGAATGTTGTTTAAAATAAACTATATTAATTTGTGTGTAAAATTGCTATCGAGGATAGATTTTAAAGTAGTATTTCTGTCTTCCCGCCAGGCAGCACTGGGCACCAACCCGTTATCCTTAGCAGCCCCCGCTCTGAAGAGAGATAGCTTCATCTTGGACATGGCCACCAGCGCGGTGGCTGTCGGGAAGGTAAAGTGCACCGTATCCATATCACCACAAGACACCAATACGATAGTTCATAAAATTACTAGTTTTATCTCAAGGCATATATTAGATTCTGCAGCTTTCTTTTAATATACAGGATGTTTATAAATTCTCTGTCGAAACTTAAACCACAACATCTGTGGGCAGAAAATTCTAGTAAGAAAATGTCTGGAGCTTGTATTACTAAAATATTTAAGTTGAAGTTAGTGTCAATAATGCCGATAGTATGTAGCTGTAAGTACGTACTACGCGTACAACAAGTTACCTAACATTAGGTGGGCAGAAGTGTTCAGCCACGAGTAACGTTGCCAAAGTGTGGTCTCGCGTCAAATACAACAGAAGAATCCTGTTGTGACCGAGTCGGGAGGGAGTTTAGAGCATCTGCTGTGATGTGCACGCCTTATAGTAGGCAACTCTTTGTACGTGTACGTACTTACAGCTGCGTACTCTCAGGAGTTGTTGCCTCTAGCTTCAACTTACATTTATTAATACAAGATGACTTTTCCGGACATTTTCTTTCTAAGGCTTTCTGCTTCTTGATTTCCACAGATGTTGTGGTTTAAGTTTCTTCAGAGAGATTATAAACACCCTGTATAGTGTAAATTCAGGAAGTCATCGTCGTTCAAGATTGTGGATTGACGTGTGACTAGAATTTGAGGTCTATTGTATGTGAAAAACTATATAATTTGTATTTACTGAATACATACATCCTTACATACAAACAATCCAGGAAGTTTTAAGATAAATAATTATATTGAAAACCACTTAAGTGGTCGAATGGTCTATGCCTCTGAGACATCACTATCCCTAATAGACTGGACTGCCTATGATGGAGTGATCAAAGTTTGAATCCCATTTGGATGGCTTTATCTAAATGATTTCCACTCTCTCTCAACACAAATGTGGGTACACTTCCTATAAATTCAAGCTTTACCATCCCTCACACTTTAGCATAATTAGTATAAATATATATATGCCGAACTTGTAGTGATAAGAGGTGACGTCACAAATGACCAACGTCATTAATAATTATTGCCCTAAATATGAAGAGAGAGAGAGAGAACACAGGTATTTCTGACGACGGGGAACTTTTCTCCGACAAGGTTGTTTATATTTCATTGTCCTAATACCCCGAACGGTAACGGGTGCAACCAATTCTCCTTCTCTCAACAGATAGAAGTGAAGATGAAGGCTCAGCAGTCGATCCCGGAGGGATGGGCACAGGACGCCGAGGGGAATATCACGACCGACGCCAGCGTCGCCTTTAAGGCGAGTCATCTCATGCCCCTGGGCGGCTCGGAGGAGACGTCCGGTTACAAGGGTTACGGTCTGGCGATGCTTGTAGAGACTTTGTGTGGCGTCCTGGCCGGTGAGAATTTTATTTTTTGGGTTTCTGCGGCTCACTACCTGTTTGGGTTACGCTCAAATTTTATAATTAAGATAGTGTGCTAGGGATGAGGAAGGTTGAGCTTAAAGGAAGTATACCCGTATTTACGTGGAGGGAGAGTGTAAATATGTTTTGGAATAACCATGCTCAGTACACCCTACCAGGATTAAAACTCCGTTATCCCCATCATCGTCATTACAGTCTAGTGTGAGACTGACGTCTTAAACCAGGGGTCAGCAACATATTTTATTTCACGGCAGCATGAATTTATTTTAGAAGAAATGATGGGCTGGTTTGAATTAATAATACCAGGCAGGAAATCTCAACGTCATATTTCTAATGTCTATTGTCTAACCGTCTATACCATCTATAACGTCTATACCGTCTATACCGAATCATGTGCTGGCCTCTTAAGATTTATTTAGGCACTCCTGTCAAAGGACCTAAACAATTTGGATTTTTTAATTCATTCAGCTATAAGCTAGTGCTTCAATTATTCGTCTTATCCTAAATATTCTTATAGTAATTATTAATAAAATCCTTTTAAAACATCTTCAGTGATTTTGAAAAAAGAAAAAGATAAGCCGTTTAAATGTGATTTTTATTTTAAAATATTAGCCTTTTACTATATTCCTTACTCTATTCTTTAATTGCTGTTATTTATTCATTGTTAATGTAGTAAGTGCCTCACTATTAACTTTAATTAAGAAAAACCTCTTTTCGCTTTTTGAGATGTTTTCAATATAAATATTTATAAATATTTGGAAGAATGTACAGGAAAGGTGGATATAAAACATATAAAAGGGAACAAACACAATATGGATGTTACAATGAATAGAAGAACACAGTTTATACTTTTCAGTGCTGCCACTGGACAAAGATTTATTGGCTGTTTCATTCTGTTTGGACCTAAGTTGGAGGCTCTGGTAATGAAGATCTATTTTATTAAAGAAGCATCCAATACTTCTTTGTCCAACCGCAGGAATGTAAAGTGCGAATTGTGTTCTTCTTTTCAATCTAAAAGACATATTGTGTTTGTTTCCTTTTATATGTTTTATATCCACCTTTCCTTTACCTTCTTCCCAAATATGTATTGAATATTACCGTTAGTTGTAATTTTAAACAGAACAATAATGATTCAAACTTTTTTTTTGCCCGAGACCATCTGATTTTAGTGAGCTCCTAAGCCTCTGGAGACGTTGTGTGCTGGTGTTTCGCTTTGCCTGCTTTCTAGTTTTGTTTGGTCATAGTTTCCTTATCGTCAATTTTACAATAATCTCTAGCACGTAGTGTTATTTGTAGCAGGGACTTCAGAAACAATAATTGTTCATAGGAAGTTCCTTTTATAAAATACAAACATATTTTTTGACGGTCAACGTTGATAATATGTATTATATTATTATAGTTATTTTATAAGTATTGATAATATCAATCAAATGTTACAGCTGCAGATCACACGACATAATGTATGAATACGTGAAAGGAGATCTATTCACTTTTCACCTGTCAGATAAGGTTCTTCTTACACACACTGGACTGAAGTCACTTTTCTTTAATTATTTATTTGAGGTATCTAACATGCACTTTATGAACCGATTGATTATATCAGCACACGAGATTTTGTATGAGCGAGGGCGAAAGGACCCACCAATTTTGCCGGGAAAGATATTTTCATGTACTTTCCAGGCCTCTTTTACATACCACAATAGATATGGGACCAATGGCTTTACTTCCCCTCCAAAGGAAGTTGTGCTATGGATTTTTATTGCTTAAGAAAAATCCTCCTTGATCTCAGATGGGTTCGAACCCACTAACATTGGATCCTGAGGTGAGAACTTTACCCCAAGATCACCAAGGTTGATAATTTTTCTTGCAGTCAGATAAGACTATTCTTGTGAACGTTGTGAACATTGGACTTTAGTAGCTTTTATTGCAATCAGATAAAACTCTTCTTGTGAATATTGGACTGTATTAACTTTTCTTGCGATCAGATAAGACTCTTCTTGTGAACATTGGACTTTTCTTGCAATCAAATAAGATTATTCTTAGATACATTGGACTGTAGTAGCTTTTCTTGCAGTCAGATAAGAAGACTCTTCTTGTGAACATTGGACTGTATTAACTTTTCTTGCAATCAGATAATACTCTTCTTGTGAATATTGGACTGTATTAACTTTTCTTGCAATCAGATAAGACTTTTCTTGTGAATATTGGACTGTATTAACTCTTCTTGCAATCAGATAAGACTCTTCTTGTGAACATTGGACTTTTCTTGCAATCAGATAAGATTATTCTTAGGGACATTGGATTGTAGTAGCTTTTCTTGCAGTCAGATAAGACTCTTCTTGTGAACATTGGGCTGTATTAACTTTTCTTGCAATCAGATAAAACTCTTCTTGTGAACATTGGAGTGTGGTAACTTTTCTTGCTGTCAGATAAGTATTTTATTATTAACTTTGGACTATACCAGAATCCTAGTATGTGCAACTACTAGCCACGGCTGACCAGACGTTATGTTGCGGGTGTTTTGAACCAGGTTCCTTGTACGGCCCAAGAATCACCAAATGGATGGACAAGGAGTTCAAGGGAGCGGCCAATCTGGGCCAGTGTTTCATTGCCGTCAACCCGGAGTGCTTCGCCCCAGGGTTCGTTGAGAGAATGAGCGATCTTATGTGCTTGCTAAGGAACCTAGAACCGGTAGGTTACTTCACTTTACACTTTTTGGAGTCGAAATTTACTTTATTAATACACTATGGTCAGTGGCGGAAGATGCGTTGGGATTATAAACTGCTACAAAAGAGGAAGTCTACATTAAACCACTGGAAGATATAAATTAAACTACATGAATTTTAGTATTGCGCATCTGGGCTACAACAATCCTAGCCCAGTAGTGGAAAGATTAGCCAGTACTAATGTACCGTTGCCCAGGAAACGCCCGAATATACTAATAGTACAGTCTCTCTGTGGAGGTTCTTTTCATGAAACTATGAGTTGATGCGATGGTGATAGTATGAGGGTGAAAGTGAGTATTAAGGTGTGGAACGAGTGGAAACTGTTTACTCTAACTTAAGCTTAGCTAACCAAACCCTGGTGACCGTCAGATAATTTACATTTCGGGAAAAATACCCTGGATACTAGGCGGGAATCTAACCCAGGGCCCTTAGAATCTTAGCCAGATGCACTATCCATACTGTCCACTACACCAGGGGGCCGGTCACTACAAGAGTCTAGAAATTTTTCAAAGGAAGAAAGAAATATACATGCCATATCGTGTCAATTTAAAGAACCAATGACAGAAAATATAACCTCAATATCACGATTGCACTTACGGTGATCGGGTTCGACTCTATGTATGGTAAGATTGTTATAGTAGATACTTTGAAATAATACAATTATATAATTTTTAGGTCAAAACTGATAACATTTTACTATTATTTTATAAGTATTAACGACGCTGCCTGCTCGGTGAGTTTGAAGCTATTTTTATAGACGGGTTGTATCTTAACTTGACGCAGCTAAACACCCTAAGAAATATCACACTTAAACGCCAATGTACGAAATATAAAGAGAGGGGAGAAAATGAGCGGTTCACCCTGAGAGGCCATTTGTTAACTGCTAATAATAGTCCCCCTCTTCCGTTGACTAGTATAAATAAATTTTCACTCTACTTTTTGAGCCTGTACAGCATTGACTTGGATTTCAAAACTATATGTTATGTTACCTGTTTCCTACTCTAGATAAACATGTTTTCATAGACTTTTTTAATCTGCATCATGGGAGGAAGAGCCCTACTGGCCATTTTAGTAACTAAAACAAATATATTGAGTCGTAGATCATCTTCACAAACTTTCGTTAGCAAACAAATTCTTCAAGATCCAAAAAATATTTTTGATAATGTACAGCAAGTTTTTTTACCTATCTTTATAACTCACTGGGTAAAACATAAATACATTAACATGGGTAGTGCTATCTTGACTTTCTACTACGTCACAGATTGGCAACGTCGTTAATATGTTCTATAATGCTACGGCCACTCTTGCTACCTGGTCGCCGCGTTTTCTGATCAGTTATCATGGCACCAAGGCGTGAAGATGTGTCATTACTCATTAGCCATAGTAGTATATAGTTATATGAAGAAGAAACGTAAATAATAGATAATACGGTTTACACCCCATTAATATGCAGATACGTACTTATTGACAGAATTGTACAAAACTAAGACCACACCCCTATTTAATTATAATATTGGAATGCAATTTATTGCTATGCACACAGTATTTAAAAAAATATTATTTACCAAGTGGAATTAATTACTATAATTGGAAACAACCTTTGCACTCCAAGCCCTTGCCAAGCATTTCAATCTATTGTTAGTTTTTATACTGTATATGGTCTGATTTTATTATTTTATTTATGCTAATTAAATAAGTTATTACCGTGTTCATTTCTTTCTACATTATTTAATTCATTCCAACCCTCCACTGTTGCAACTGCAACCTCTATCCAGAGCTTAGATTTAACATCCCTGTTTGCGTAGTCTCGATGTTTCAGATTCCACAGTGGTGATCATTTATAAATAGCTAGGTATCAAACATTGCTGAGTACCGTACTCTACCGAGTGTCAAACTCCAGAAGGGCGGGAAACACTGGGCGGTTTGCAAGAAAGTTCGTGAAAATGCTTAGTGGAGGAGTGATAGTTTGGTCCCGAGCACCTTATCGGTCGACATTTTAACCTAGGATGGCGCAAGCAAACCCACACAAGTGTCCAGTGTTCTCGCGTCAGGCTGAGACACGAACGCAAGTGTGGCCACCTCCATTAGAAATACAGGCGAGCATATTTGTCGTTGTGACCTGAAAACGCTAACGAAAGCGTTTGAAAATCTGTCGCTGTCGCTGGTCGCCAAGTGTGACCAACCTCATAAGAAACAATGTAATACACTACTGCGACCAGGTTGCAAGCGTGGCTGTAGCCTTAAAGGTGAAAACTGCCGATTGCTTGACGTATTGATACATGAAAATGGTTTTATTAACTTATGTAACTGTTCAAAATGTTTCTCCCTGCTTAAAACAGTTTTAGACGAGTCATTGTAGGCTTTATTCTGTTATAATTGGAAGAAGGTACAGAAAAGAGGAATATAAGTAGTCCTATGAGATCTCCACTTACCCCCTCTTACCCTCTCCTTCCTCCCCGGTGGCATCATCACCCCCTTCCAGACGTAATCAATGTCTATTGGCTTTTCCCAGGTGGCGTTATCAGGAAAGAGGATTAGAATGAGATCTCCATTCTTTACATTTAATTTATTTTACATATTTAACGTGCACTTTCTGAGCCGACTGATTTTATCAGCACAGGCAAATTTCCATGAGCGAAAGCGAAAGGGTCTACCAATTTTTCCAGGTAAGGTATTTTAACGTATCTTCCAGGGTTCTTTTACATGGGACCGACGGATCTACTTCCCCTTTGAAGAAAGTTGTGCTACGGATTTGTATCGATCAAGAAAAGTCTGTCGTCTTTGATTGGGGTTGAGCCCATAAATATCGGATTTTGAATTGAGCACTTTACCCCAAGACCAACGAGGAAGAATAGATCTCCACTTCCCGTGATGAAAAACACACCCACTTAGCATCTTCTTCCCCGCCCGTCCCTTCCTGGTGACGTCACCCATCCTCTTTCTGGGTATTCCCCTCCTCTCCCTGAGGTCATTGATCCTAAATGACGTCACCCAAACGTTGCATTCCTGTCTCTTTGATATTCCGCCCCATTTGATTTTTTATGAGCGCTACCTAGTTGAGGCTTTGTACATACATGATGCCCTGGTTTTGTGTATCCGCAGATCTGCAAGGACAAGCCAGTCTTAGTTCCAGGGGATCCGGAGAAGATAAACATGAAGAAGGTGAACGAGCTCGGAGGAGTGCCCTATTCAGACACCCAGATCAACAACATGGTAGTTGATAACTTTTTACTCGGGGTATGCAAAGCTTCTAAATGTCAGAGTCGAATTCGGAGGTCAAAGCTCCTTCACCTCACTTCGACACCCACAGTAATCTTCACATATTCGAAACATTTCAAAATAAAAAGAAGACCTCAATATTACGGACATATTTGAAATATCCAACTAAATTTTAAATATTTCAACATAGTTCGATGGCATCAGTCCGCAATCGAGCAAAACCAGCCGCCATCTGTTGGCGAATATAGTGCCAACTTCTATGGATAGTCCCTAGCTACTACCTATATGGTAGATTGGGTCTATTTGGATCAAAGGGCTATTTGAATCAACATAAGGATTCAAGCTACCGCGCAGATATTCTGCACATATTTTTTGATGTTTAGTTCTTCTAATTTACTGAATTATCTACTGGCTGTAAATTGGTATAAAAAATTATAATTTCTAAACGTTTAGATAGCTGAAAAAATTGTTTTACGAGATCAATAGAAGTGAGATTGACATACTTTTTCTAGTGATGTAAATAATTGTCTTTGAGTTGTAAGGTCTTACTTACCCTCTTACAGTGGTTGATTTCGAAGTTTTTTTTTAAACCTATAGCTTAGTCTTCTGTGCTCATCACCAAGAAGTTTGAGCGTATTCTATTGGAAAACAATAGAGTTATATTATATTGAAAAATAGTTTGCTTCTGGGGCTATTTGGATCCTTATTTTCTTGCGTTTATATTTATTTTTAGAATATACCATTAATTATTTATCGCTTTCTGACACTTTGTAGAATGAGCTTATAGGTTATCATATTATCATATTTGTTGGATTTGAAAATAAAAACTTTTTAATTCAATTTCAAAAAGAAACTTAACATATTAACTACTACACATTATTTCTCACTAGTACTCAAAGCTTGAAGAATAGCGCTAGTTTATTTGGAAAGGTATTTGTGTCTCGTTTAAAATACTTAGATGTGCTATAGTTGTAAGATAGTTGTAAGTTGTAGATTGAACAGCCCTGTTAAATACTTACCAAACTGGCTAACCCTATAATGGCACTCTTGAAGAGAGTGGCGAGGGCGGGTAAAAGGGTTTCAGTATCTTGCCAGGCCACCTCAGACAGTTAAGTGAAAATTTAGTTGAAAGATCGGTGTGTCTCAGTTTGGTTTAGTGGTAGTGTATTTGAATGTATAAACAGTGTAGTGTCAGAGCAGCTGCCCACATTTCAAGGTACCGTTCAGTACACTGCAAAAGAGAGTTCGGGCGGCTAGACTAATCAAAACCACTGATGGGCACCACCAAGATAGCCCAATTATAATTCAAGAGTCAATAGACCACCCTACAGTCCCATATTTCGAGCAGGAGAGAGCCCAAATAGAAATATTAAATAAAAGTTCTTTGTAATCGTGGTTTTGGTCATTCATCGGAAAGTGTGCGTAAAGCTGCGTTCCAGTTTGCTAAGTCTCTTAACATCAAAATCCCTTAGAATGATTATGCCAAAATTTCAGGCAAGGATTGGTTTATTTCTTTCATAAAACGACATCAGGATATCTTCTTAAGAAAGCCAGAAGGTTTGTCAAAATCTCGCGCTGAAGGAATGAATGGAAATACAGTAGAAGAATTTTACAAATTACTAAATTATGTCACAGTTGATCTTGGAATCCATGTTCAGCCACAATCTGTTTACAACATGGATGAAACTGGTTTTCCGATGAACACCAAACCATCTAAAATAGTAGAAAAAAAGGTGAAGAGAGAGGAAATTTAGTTAACAAGCTTAGAGAGAGGCGAAAACGTGACCGTTGTAGTATGTTGCAGTACTAGTGGTTTTTTTTATCCCCCCAGTCGTGATTTTCAACGGAAAAAGGATGAAAGAGGAATTTAACATTGGAATGCCAACGAGATCATTAGTACTAATGGAAGAGAGTGGGTACATGAATGAAGAATTGTTCCTAAAATGGCTGCAACATTTTAAAAACACCGATAGTCTGGGAAATGCCTACTTATTTTAGATGGCCACTCTAGCACTACTCTCTTCAGTGTCTTGAGTTGTTTGCATAACGAAATAGAGCTATTGTACCTTACACCTCACACCACGCACGTTCTGCAGCCTCTTAATAGGCCATTTTTTAAACTCCTAAAAGCTTTTAATCATCAAGAAAATAATTCATTCATTCATTCACAACAATCCAAAAAGCTCAATCACCAAAATAACCTTCGGCAGACTGCTAAATGCTGCTTGGATCAAAAAAGCAACTGTTGGGAATGTGGTCAGAGGTTTTGAATGTACAGGGATATTCCTTTACAATTGCGATAAAGTGCCAGAAGAAAAATGTCTTCCTTCACACACCTTTATTGCAGATAGGCCTATAGGAGAACCAGAAACTCCATGTGACACTGCAGGACCATTGTAATGATATTGGTTTGGATTAATCTAAATTATGTAAAAAGTCATGGATGAAGGTAAATTTTATTTAAAGTAAAATATGTAGAGTATCCTTTTAAGATTCATCCATGAAGAAACACGCGCTTCTCAGAAACAATGTGAAAAGGATTTCACCACTAAAATATATTTTTTATACCATCTTTCCTGTTAAAAGAATAACTGCGTCAATTCCTGTTAAAAGGGACAACTTCGCAGTAGGGCCTATTTGGTAGAAGACGCATATTCCCTATACCAATAAGAAGCTAGCCTTCACAAAACCTGTCGCCAGGACTCTTTCTATTAGTTAGATTTTACACTGTTGATGAGGGGAGAAAAGGGCAAGGGGTATGTCATATATAAACCATTGTGCGTATGTTTAAGGCATCTCCCGCCCACGCACAAGTCACACAAGCACACATCATTCGGGATCCAAACATCTACACCGGGATCTCCGCCCACGCACAAGCCAGTCAGTCTAACACAGTATAAAATAACTTACATTGATATCACAAGTGTGCAGTGATATAAAACATTTAATTGGAATATGTATAAGTAATTAACAGGTGCCATTTAAATAAACCGTGTGGGAATAAACAGCCATCAAAAGTTCTCTTTCTTCATTTTTATTAATATACCGATTTAATTAGTGCTTGAACACGGAGCTATAGACAGCTGGTTAAACGGTATCTTTTCCGTACAGTGATGATAGGCGCTCGATCACGGAGCTATAGACAACCTGTACATCATCACAGAATTATTATATCAGGGAATTAATCCGCAGTGTTTCAATCGACACCCGATGTGGGTTGATTGATTCCATAGTGTTAAAATTGACGCCCAAAGCGCGGCTCCATTAAATTCATAGTCTTACACCATCAACCAGACAACAAACATCTACAATTACTTTTTCTCAAGTATTACCAACACCGGTCAAAGCTTATCACACATACAAACAAAAGAGGACAAAACTAAGAGCTTGCCGTCTAACACCACAAGAAAATGTTTACAAAGTAAGATCAAAATGAGCCTTACTGTTCTAAAAAGAAACTAATACTGGTATGACCTTGAAATACAGAGTCTCTAAAAAGCCTAAAAGACATATTTTATCTGAGATCGCCACACCCAGCAACTCAGATGAAGACTATAATATATATAAAATTTTCGACAATGAAGAAGAAGAAGAAAAAAAATACAACATGTGATTTTTGGGAAGTGAAAATAAGGTAGGATTAGGTGTCAAACCTGCAAATTGTGGTTTCATGAAATATGTTCGGAGCCTTTGGGAAAAAAAAGTTTAAATGTTAAAAATGCATATAAACATTTTGTTTGCATCTAGTAGTATACACCTTTAATTAAAAAAAAATTAAACTGGCTATACTCATGGTAAAATATAAAAATAAATATGTTATTCAAATAACCCCATCCCTGGTCCAAATAGCCCTACGTTTTTACTAAAATGTTATTTCCACTTGATAATGTTCTTTATCAATTATGTTTTAATTAGATTATTTTTCAAAAAAATTATTACTACGTATGGTTTATAAGATATGAATAAAGATATAAATAACCGTTAAAAAAAATTTGCAACCATAGTATAGGTGAAAACTTAAATTAACGTTGAAATGACCCAAATAGCCCCACCCTACCATATATATATATATATATATATATTTCCTTCTGATTCTTCATGGAGGAAAGCAAGGGAACATATCAAATAATGTACAAGGGTGAAAACTCACATTAAGAGGAAAACTTCCTAGTGGGATTGGCCAAGGGCAGGCACGCTAAATCACTCTCCCTGTATTTCACTAGCATCATCATCATCCATGGTTCACAGCCTATGACCGGGTCAGCTTAGTAAAATGCTTCCATTTTCCTCTTTCCTTCCACCACTTTCCCTCCTTTAATTGCGTCCATTCTTCTCCTCTCATCGGTGACCTGGTGGTCTAGGGGTAAGATGTTTGACTTATGTGCTGGGGGTGCGGGGTTAAATCCTCGGTCCCGGCACAGATTTATCTGATTACCAAACCCTTCCTTCACCTCTGACAAGACATCTTGTGAATGTGAGGAATGCCAGGCCTCCACCGTGGTTCGGATTCCGCGTTAAACTGTAGGTCCTTCATTTCATCTTACAATCACCATACCATTACACATTAGCGTAAGTGCGTATAGCCCGAACGGGTAGTAAGACGCGGTGCTAATAATAATAATAATAATTCTCCTCTCATTTGCACACTTTCTGTTATCTGCTGCGCCCATCTATTTCCTGGATCTGCTGGTGCAGAAAGAGTTTATCTTACCCTTAAGCGTAATGGTTTCAATACTACTATTATTAGCTACCTTTATTTGTGGTAACTAGAATGGGCACATTTCGTTGAATAAAAAGTTGAATTTTGGTATAAAAAGCCGGTAAAAATATCTAGCAATTAGTAATAGCTAAGAAAATATAATCAAGTTGTACAGTGAATCAAATAAATGGTATAGTTGAAAAGAAATATGTAATAGGTGTACAATATAAAAGTAGTCATCACATATTGTATTAAAAGCAAATAATTAATAAGAAATGATTGTCAAGACAAAATAAATTAGATACATACATCTAATTACTATAATTTCGTATTGATTTATTAACTTTTAATATAACATGTTATGACTACTTTATATTGTGCACCTATTACATATTTATTTTCAATTATAGTATTTCTTCTATTCAATTTACAACTTAGTTATATTTTCTTAACATTATAGTCAATACGATCCTTATTAAAATCTAGATATGTTCTTTAAAAATATAGAATTTATTTTTCTTAAATATTGTTTCTTCTTCTTCTTAAATATTATCCTTTGTTTCCAATACTATCGTTATAATAACCTGTTGATAATATTTTATTAATGTTTTGTTTTACTAATCTTCTTTCAGAAGAAACTTGCTGAAGAACTTAAAATCCCGCCAATGCAACACATTTAGCAGGAAGAGATATTAAACATCATCCCGGATTCAAAATAATGGTTTTTGTCAAATCTAAACACCTAATGTTGTTAATTTATATGATGTTAGTAGTATTTAATTTCTAAACATTTTAATTTTGCTACTGGTTTTAAACATTAAATCTTATATTATAATACTTAGGCTATGATTTAATTCAAAAAGGATCCAAAACACGTAGTAAAGACTATTTGGCCGAGTTTGTTCAGATTTGATTTTTTTTCTCTCCATATTTTGGTCGTATTTTAACTATCGATGCGTATTCAGTAGTAACTAGTTTATAAAAATGAAGGGTACTTTACCTAAAACTACAATATACGTGTATATATAAGCAAGTCTGTGCTATATATTTTATATAATTTATTCTATTCCTTTTGAAATATTTCTATAAATAATATTATTCCACCAAAATATTTAATAAATATTTGATTCCTAAATGATAATTTATAGATCTTCACCTTAATTGGTGACCTGGCGGTCTAGGAGTAAGGTGTCAGACTTCTGTGCTGGTGGCCGGGGTTCAATCCTCGGTCCCGGCACAGATTTATCTGATTACCAAACCCTTCCTTCACCTCTGACAAGACATCTTGTGAATGTGGGGAATGCCAGGCCTCCACC
>CABEEJ010001501.1:117398-131318 GCA_901482245.1 Timema douglasi
GGGCTCGCCCGAATTGCGCCAATTCTCTTAGCTCGGACCCGAATTGCGCCAAGAGCTTAAAAGTGCCCCCCCAGACCGGACCCGAATTGCGCCAATACCCCCCTTCCCAAGACAGGACCCGAATTGCGCCAACTCTGAATATAAGCAAATATTAATGCTATGTCTGGCGGTAAGAAGGACACAAGTCAAAAAATATATGTTAGCTAACTATATTTAGCTCAAAATCAAACAATATTATATCAAAGTGAAATTTCCGTTTTTAAAACATTGTCAATAATAGCTATATGTAAAACATAGAATGGAAGCTCTCGCACGCATTTGTTGTCCTCCATAAGTCCGATGAGTCAGCTGCCCAAATGCGCGGCGGGAATGTCGCTCGCTCCATCTCATCTATATATGTTTCAGTTAGGTAATCTGCGAAGCTCGTCAGTTTTGTATCAGCTGGCTGGATGCTGATCAGATCGCAGAAAGCGTCTTCTACTTCTTCGGGCCTCAAGTAAGTGAGCCCAAAACAGTAGTGGAGCCATTTCCCTCCATCTGAGTTTTCGTCTTTGTACGTGGCAGCCAAACCGAGCTTTTGGATCTTTCTCCACCCAAAAGGAATCATAGTAGATGTTAATGATAAAAATATTAAAAGGAAGCAGGGAGGAAAATAGGAACGTAGCATTCTTTGAATAATAGTCTGATTTAATACAGATTATAGATATATTTTACAAAATAGCCTATCAATGACCGTAGCTAAAAAAAAATGTGGTCGTAATCATATGTACAAAAATGTGATGACACCCAAACAGACAGGAAAACATTTCACATTTTTTGGCCGGCATATGTTTAAAATGGCCAATAATAACAAATAAAAAGTAGGCCTAAGACAGAATCGCAGACACTTTATCATAGCGTATATTCACTTTTTAATTAATGGGTCAGCTGAGACAATATCATTCGACGATTTGATAATTACACTTATATGGATCTCTGTGTTAAAACCAAATAATAAATAATTTTATTTGGCTAATATTTTTAATTTGAGTGTTTTAAATTTGTTTACCATATGTTTGTTTTATTTTACTAAGCGAACAAGTTGCAAATGGTTTTTGAAAACTAGTCACCCAAAACTATCCTTTTTTAAGCATCACGTCTTACTGCCCGTTCGGGCTATAGCCAATGTACTAATTACTCTAATGGGTTAGGGATTGAGAAGGTTGAATTTATAGGAAGTGCATCCGCATTTGCGTGGAGAGAAAGTGGGAAACCATTAAGGATCAAACCACCTCAGTGCACCCGGCTGGGTTAGAACCCCAACCTCCCCGGTCTCGAGGGCCAGTCTAGTGCGAGAGTTGCGCCTTAGACCATCCGGCCACCCGAGGGGGTAAAAAACTATCCTTGAAATAGTTTGTTTTACCCAAAACTAGGTAGGCCCCTCACAATGCTATTATTCATTATAAATGCACGCCGATTTAAAAAAAATGTTAAAAATATTTTGAGTTTTTGAAAACTAGCCATCTACTACCCTTAAAAGAACTTTGCCCCCTAAACCAAATAAACAGTATTAATTGTCATCTTAAATACACCCAAAATGTAGCCTATGTTTAAATCCAAATTGTTAAAGATATTTTTGAGAAATTTTAAATTATTTTCAAATTAATAATTAGTAAACTGCCCATAGTTCAATTATTTTCTGAAGATCGATTATACAGTTCTATTTATCATTTAGAAAAAAACTCTCCAGATATACATTTTGAATTAACAAAATCAAGCCGATGATTGGGAGGTTGGGGGTTGAGTGAACTGAAGGTGGTTTTTCCTAAATGGTTTTTCACTCTCACTACATGCAAATTCGGATTCACTTTCTCTGCATTCTACCTATTTCATACCAAAGCCTATTAGCATAATTAGTACATAAAGAGGCCTATAACTCGAACAGGTAGTAAAACGCAGTTCTAAAAAATCTTCAACAGTGAAAAATATAATAATCAAGTCACAAACTATATAACATTATTTATGTAAAGTTGTAAAATAAAATAGTTTTGCTTACCATGCTTGCGCTAAATGAAATCGGCAGCCTACTATCCCGGTTTGTGGAAAAGTCGACATGATGCACCCGTGAATCGCTTGCTCGAAATCAATCACAATGTATCAAGGTTGAAGGTGATGTCTCTTCTCGCACTACTCCTTTAGGATTCTCATAGCGTCAATGTAGCTATGCTTTTTCTTGTTTTTAAGTAGGTAAAAGACTAGAGGTATGTATGACCCTTCTAAATACCCATGTACAGTAAAAAGCTGAAGAAAATGTTTCAGTGCGTATTCAAATGTTCCATCCATTAACACAATTTCATTCTGGCACAAATACTCAAGATTCGAGTCACAAGAAAATATCACGATCCCCTTCTCTTTTTCGTTTCTCAACAAAAAGTTTTCGTCTTGAATAGTTTTTATTTCAATTGAATCTATGGCAAATTGAATTTCTTCGGAAGATTTAGGCAACTTTGGCAGTGTTTTTAGTTTAGTGTAGTTGATGTTATTCCTGATACATTTAATGTCCTTGCGGGTCAATGTTTTTATAGTTTTTTTCTGTGTCTGTACCTCTGTGTGGATTAACTTTGAAGGCCTTACTTCAATCTCTTCAGCTTTCCTCTTAACTGCGTTGCTAATGGATCTTCTGTTCAACTCTTGATCTAGTAGTGGTTCGTGGTTGTGTTCGTTTTCAGTCCACGAGAAAATATTTCCACCATCAAGAGTAAATATTTTAGCCTTACAGTCCTTTTTAGTGCATCTCCACCTCTCTTCCCTCGTCAACTTTAATTGATTCACCTGTCGATACGTATATTTATTATATACAATCAGAACTTTCCCTTTTTCACTATAGATCCTTTCCATCTCAATTCTCGCTAATATTATCACAGTTCACACAAAACCCGAAAAAAAAAATACACCGGGACAGTCACTGTTGTCGAGACAATTAATAAGTATTGGGTAGACGGATGTCAATTCTACTGTTACAAGTCTTGTTGGGGGCACTTAGGGCGTTTTTACATTCCCTTACTAAGTGGAGAGATTGTTTGCGATGGTCTTTGTTTGTTATATCCCCCCCACCTCCCTCAACCACTACCTAAACTTGACTTGGCGCAATTCGGGTCCGGGATTAGTAAAGAGTTTTTAATCCCTTAATAACTGGCGCAATTCGGGTCTGACCGAAGAGGAAGGGGTTGTAGGGGAGGTGGTGGTAGTGGAGAAAGTGTTTTGAGCCGGGGAGGGGTTCTAGGGGAGAAAGTGTTTTGAGCCGGTAGCGGAAGTGGGATGGAGTTGTAGGGGAAGGGTTGAAGGGGACGGGGTTGTAGGGGAGAGGGTGGTAGCACTTATGGAAATTGGATTATTCAAGAGAAGTCACGGAATGCTACCCATCAAAAAAAAGGGGAGAGACTCTGACGTCAGTGGCAGCTCCTAGCTAAAATTAGTGGGGGTGCTGCTCCAGAAAATTGTTAGCCTTTGTTTTAAAACTTTGTAAAAGGAAAAAAACATGCATAAAAAGAAAATTTATTCAGGAACTGAATAAAATCTTTAAAAAACAAAACTTTTTTACTTACTTTAACTTAAATTGTTACAGTTCAAGCTTGATCAAATCATTTAAAAATGAAATCCATTCTTCTTGTTTTAATTTGCGCAAAAAGTTCAATAATTTTTTCTTTGATCTTTGGATGACAATTGAGGAAATTTTTTTCCATTGAAAGTACTGCAAGCGCATTTAGTTTTTCTGTTAAATAAAAGAACCGAAAAAAATTAAACAAATAGAATAGCTGGAAACAGAATAATAAGCTAATTCTACACTCTTCTATACTTTATCACATTCAAGAATATGGTACACGATTTTTAAGCACAGCACACGCTGAGTAAAAAAACTTTCTTACAACATCACGCCAGAGCCGGAACTGCGAGAGCAACAGTAGTCTTTCTACCTGGAATTGCCACCTTCCTCCCACCCCCTATGTGCTCATGCGCACAACAGTCAAACACCACGTCAATGGCACTGTGAAGCGCACAGTACCATACAAAGATTGTGTATCTTTTTCATAAACTGGGGAATGGATACTGAGGTACTGACATTAAGCTTAAGGAATACATATATATATTGTGTTATTTTTATTTAATTCTTTCTTTATTGTTGAGGTACTATATATATATAGTTATTTTTAATTACTTCTTTCTTTATTTTTGAAGAACTTTATATATATTTATTGTACTTCAAAAATAATGAAAGAATTAAATAAAAATTATTCATTATATTAAATGTTATCGATAATATCAAGTGGAAATAGAGGGTGCTGCAGTTCCGCACCTATACACGAGCCGCCACTGTCTGACGTCACAAGTGGTCTTTCATTTTGTGGCCATCGGCCGAATCTGGAGTTTTTCGGCGAGCTCCGCCTGAAAAAAGACAAACCAAACAAACAATTAGAATACTGTGTTAGTGCTATTTGGGGGTAAAAATAATCCAAGAGCACGGTATGAAGGTGAATTTTAAGGAAATGTGACATCATTATCTTGGTAGGAGGAGGGAAGGGTAGGCAGATAAACTCCCTTCCGAAGGAAGTTGTGCTACGTATTTTTATCGTTCAAGAAAAATCCGTTGACCTCGGCCGGGTTTGGATCCCAGCATATTAGTTATTGAGGCAAACCCTTTACCCCAAGACCCTAGGTTTATTTTTTTCTAGTAATAACATGGAATCTAATTTTTTCACATGGTGATATCAACAATTGTCAAATATCTGTCATTAAAATAAAAACATTAGAAGAACAACTTTTTAAATGAAGAGAAAAAGTTGTTATTAAATTTCAGGACTCTCTTGACAGATATTCAGCAACTGATGAGGTCATCATTTGAAGAAAATTAAACTCTATGTTTCCATAGGGACCGTGCTTGATGTATGTGGCGCTGGTAGTGGTACAAATGTGCAGCTCCAACGTTGAAACACATAGAAAATTATATGTTAATTGATGTTCTACATTTTAAAACTTAATTCTATTATATTAATTTCGATACAATGGATCAATTAAAATGTGTCAGAGTAGGAAATAAGCGTTGTATAGTTGTATGTTCAAATCTATTCCAAAACACTACGAGAGACATATTATAATTTTACCATTTTCCTGGTAGACCAAGGAAGGAAGTAAAACGAAACAAGTGGATTCAAGCTTTCAATAGAAAGAAATAAGAATTATTATTCACATTTGTTTTGTTCAGACTTGTTCTCAATTATGAGGAAATCCAAGAACTATGTTAAGAAACCAGTTAATTTCAAAAGTTTATTTTATTTGTAAATCAAATTAAACTCGGCAGACAATCTTTGTAGTAGTCTACAAGAAGAATCATATTGTAGCTTAAATTTCATGTTTTTGACTAAATAATGATGAGTTAATCCCACTATTTTTATTGCTTATTTGTAAATCTTTGTCTTTAATGGGCCTACTTAGAAAATAACATTAGCCTCCATTTGTCATTCCACATAACTAGGGCCTTGCTATTTGTAACAAATAATGATGCAGTAAGATTTTGTGGCTATCGTATGATAAGGTACCAAATCGAACTTAACCTAACTTTTCATGTGTGAATAAATAACCTCTATAACCTTTCATGTGTGAATAGATAAAAATGTTGATCAAATATTATTTTAAGAATAATTTTGTTAGAAGGAATTGACGTGGATGGCCTAATAGGATAAGACTCAAAAGGACAATTTGGTGAATTTTCAAAGTTAATTTTTTTTCACAGTATTTGTTTTGTTATTATCGTAGTCCCACATCTGTTGGTGTGTGTTTGAGTGCTATAAATCATCAAATTTATCATAATTTGGCAGAAAAAACAAAGGATCCCGGTTTGTTTCCATACTATCCTCGACAGTTTTTCTTATACTTAACAAATTATAATTTCATTTAACATCATTATTACACTCACAAATATACATAGAATCAAATAATACCTAGGCTACTAAAATTATAGTATTTTAAAAACTTGTTAATTTTTGCAATTTATTTAAATTTAGCTTATGGGATGGAAATTAAGGTTAGTTGGATAATAGCGTATCAATTATCATGTTAGAAAAGTTGAATTTTAATCTTTAAGTTCGGTCAAATCATTAATGTGACTCGCTTTATATAAAGCTAAGTCGTTTCTAAAAGGTTTTTTGGAGCTATAGCCAGGATTAACCTTTTAGAAGGCATATTTAATAATAATAATAATTAATTTTTCCATTATTGTTGTGATAATGCACGTTAACTATATAAACGACATTGAAATGTTTCACTTTTGAGTTTCAAAATTTCGCCACATGGGCGCCCCATGCGTTTTACTAGCGCCCCTATAGTCTAAACACGTCACCTATTGGAGAAATATTTGATTTATTTTGGCCTAGTAATGTTTTGCTGTAAAAATTGCAAAAATACTGGCCTTTTCTCATATTTCCAACACTTCATGGCGTAAGCCCGCAATCTAGCTGCACCAACCGAGCGGCCGCTGCTGTTAATGATTATAGTGCCAACATTTGCCGAAGGAGGGTGTCATGTGGTCAGCAAAACCAACCCTTCGGCCATTAATCTCAGTTTTATATATCGGAGCCGCTACTTAATCATTCAAGTAGCTCTTCTTTTGTCCACACAAGGCCGAGTTTGAAACCGTTCTAGACCTTCTGATTCACAGAATAATTCTGGAAGTTTCGGGGATCGAACCCGGGACGTCTGGACCTGTAGCTAGGAACTCTGACCCATATATCACAGAGGCGGTACACGTTCCTTACACTCCCGCCTTAATAGATAAATATGGTTAACATAGCATATATTTCACGATATTATAATACGATAGTGTGTTAAGACTTATGAATGATCCGTTTGTTTTTGTTTCTTGGGCCATTGTGAAGCGTGAGCTTGTAAACCTGTTCGCCAAGTTCCCTCATTAATTCCTCGCGCATGCGCATATGATAGGGGTCTAGCCCTGGTTATCAGCCACAAACCGAGGCCTTGAGCTGATTCTGGTGATAGCTGACTCCTCCCTGCTCGTCAACTGACTTCATGTGTTTCCTCTCAGGGTCTCCAGGTACCTGTACTGGTTTCTCAGGGTCGCTCTGGAACATTCAACATTGACAACAATAGTAATACTGCATTCGTAGCTATTGTAACCCATTAGAAAAAACTGTAACACCACATTCACAACTATTGTAACACTACGGTAACAACGATTGAAACAATACATTCCAAACAATTGAAGCACTACTTTATCAAAAATTGAAACAATACATTACAAAAAATCGTAACACTCCTTCACCAACAATTGTAACACTCTAGTATTAACAATTGTACCACTCCACTTACAACAAATGTAGCACTCCAGTAACAATTGTAGCACTCCAGTAACAACAATTGTAACACAGCACACACAATAAAACAAACTGAAGTTTATTTTAGGTTATTTATAGTTAGAGTTGGCAATATAACGTGAAGCAGTTTATTTTAATCCCTCAAGAAAGAAGTATCTTGAAAAGTAAGTTTATTCATGACGTAAGTTAGTATAGCCCCGTGACCGCAGTGCTGAGGGAATGCGCAAGTGGCCCACAGAGGTCATGCGTTACTGGGACCTACTCACCGGCTCCATCCCTCTGAGGTAACCCAGGAGGTCACTCATCCTGCCCTGGAAGCCTGGCGCGAAGCACTCCGGGTCAATGGCGATAAAACACTGCCCCAGGTTGACTTTGTCCCCACTGGACGTCTGCATCCACCGACGTATGTTGGGTCCGTACAAAGAGCCTGTGAGCCAATCAGAACGAGGCAACTAAAGTCCGTTCACCGTATGAATTGTTTTCTGAAAGGCCCTTTACCCTACCATACATCTATTATATAGTAGTATATTGGTAGGAAAAAAGACCTTTCATAGAGTAATTCCTACCGTGAATGGAGTAGCAGGTGACAAGAAGTGGGGTTGTTCATAAGTTTCCTTATTCCAGGGTTTCTCCAAGTTGTGGAGCCCGTACCTAAGGGTGTACGTGACGTACAGCCGAGTTTTATTCAACATAAACAGGGCCCGGATTTTGATTGACCTTAAAAATTATTAAAAAAAGGATCTATAAAATTACTTTAAAAGGGCTTCTATTCCAATTATATATTTTGAGTTTAATTAATAGAATATATATATGAAAATGTGACATTAGCTCATTTTCAACGCCTTTATAGTCATATTTTTGGAGCTATGAGACTAGTCTTGATGAAAAAGGGTTTTAGACTTAGACGTTCTATAACAAATACAGTAATTTTTTGATAGGTTCGCTGACCGAAGCAGCAGCCTTAAGCATTCTTTAAAACATTTGTAGTTTTTTTTATGCTATACAAATAACAAGTGTTTGTTTTCATCTTGTAAAAATAAAGACGTAGGAGGTTCACGTTGGTAAGGCAATTATTATATGGCGTAGTGAAACAAATCAACACAAAACTAAAATAACACACACACACACACGAGTTATTTCCAAAACTTTCCCAACAGTTGATGCAGCTGTCTGCTTGTAACCCGCATTGTAGGAGCATGCGCACTGATCGAATCAGTTTGTTTTGAAATATAACTGGTTCTTCCCCTAGGATTTTAGGAAGAAGCGCAGACAAAGCTGCTATTTTTTCTACTAGTAAAGCACGACCGCCGCGGTTCACGCCGATTTATTGTGATTGATTTAGAGCACGTCACGTGACCACAGCTCTGGCCTTTTGCGTGTGTGTGAATGTTTGAATCCACAGTAAATATAGGCGCACACCTTTTCATGTCACGTCAGCTGGAAAAATACAGTAAAACCTACCGCACTTGGACCTATAATATCCGAAACGGCCAACATAATTTTAGTTTATGCGGTTTTTTTTAAGAAGCTGAACTGCCAAATAAAGGTTTTACATCGGTAGAACCTTTATTTTTTAAGATATACAAATCGGAAAAAAAGAGCCAAAACGACATTTCAGAATTTTTTTTAAGAAGAAATGCTAAACTTAGTTTTTTTTATCGCTTCAGAGTTTTATTAATTTCATATCCGAAAATTTGCTTATCCTAAACGGGTTAAGCCCCTTTTAATTTTATTATAAGGGATCTGTCTTGCTTATTTTAAGTTTTCCTCATTAATCCTAATTTTTTTAAATGAGATAATAACAGTCGGAAGGTCATACAAAGACTTAAACTGTCAAGAGTTAAAAAAAAAAAGACGAATTGATTGAAGCTTAAGTGATTAAATCTTAAAGTGTGGCCCAAACTTTTCAGGATTGGACATTAAAGGATCGCCAGCGAGATAATTTATTCGATTAAATGCTTTCCGGTCATTTCCTGACGGCTCGTTTAGGTTCTAACATGCAGGCGACGGTGCCTAACAGCTCCTCACCACCCAAGATGCCGCAGAAAGTCTCGACGAGCAGTCCTAGGCCGTAGCCCTTGTAGCCAGAGGACTGCTCGGTACCCCCTAGAGGCAGCAGACACCCCGTATTGAAGGCGACGTCAACGTCGGTCGTTACGCGACCGTCGGGTCCCAGCGCCCAGTTCTCCGGGATGCTCTCGTTTTTCCTCCTTTGGACTTCGATCTAAACCGAGAAGAGGGAGGGGAGTTAGTGTGCCTGACTTCTAGATCACACAGAGAGGTTGATGAGTCATACAAACTGTGTTCAGTTGTATTCATGCGCATGTGTTTGAAACTAACATTTTATATGGCTCTTTCTCTACTTTATATAAAAAAATACTTTTATTTGCTAAGCTATGGTTGTTAGATTAACAAAGGCATGTCATGGAGTGTTGCAAGGGAAGCAGACCTTGTTAAAACTGTACCTGTGAAATGTTCTCACCCACTTGGGCCCTATTTGACCAATCAAACATTAATTATGTTCTGCTCTGCATACCTCACACGGGAATGTATTCCCCTCGATAACCGACCAATTGTGAACAATTAAAGGGCGAAGTTTAAATTAATGCTGGTTACCCTGGCAACACTTCACGACACGCCACTGGCTAGTTATTACGAGATAAAAGTGTGAATATAATACTTTTAAATTTATTATTTCATGAACTATAATATCTCTTATTGCCACAGCCACGAATCAAAACACATAATGGTTGTATTAATATTTTTTGTTCTTTGAATAAGTTACGAAAAAACCAACTAAACAATAATCTTTAGGGACGTATTATTAAAAGCGTTTGATAATACTTTTTAAGTTTTTATAGATAGTAAAGTACTGTATTACTAAGAACATAATTAATTCCATATTGGTTAACATTAGTTCAAACAATGTTCACAATAAAAGTATCTTTCTATCACTACTACGATGTACTACTATGTAATGGCCCCAAGGTCTCATCTCACCTTCCCGACAGCCACCGCGGTGGTGGCCATGTCCAGTACGAAGCTGTCCCCGTTCTGGGCCGGTGCTGCGAGGGTCAGTGGGTTGGTTCCTAGCGCCGCCTGCGGAGGAAACAGCAACTTCATTCACTAGGCTATAAATCACATGTAGCCCGAGCTTAGAGCTAATCAAAATCTGGGAAGGCTTTTCTTCCTGACAAAACCGTACTGTATATTAGGATTCTGGTAGGAAAGAAGGCCTTTCAGCAGGCCCTTTATTAAAAAAAATAGGTCTGCTTGGGATATCTAGAAACTTCACTTTATCTACTTTCACGTGTTAATGTCAGGTCATGTGATCTTCAGCTGTCACTTTTCATAGACATTAAATAATGCTAATAATATAGTGAAATGTTTTCATCGCCAACAAAAAAATAGGTTCGTATAAAAAAGATTATTAAAACAAAAATCTTACTGTGAGGAAGAATCTTAGCTGACAGTTCAGAATTCTACTATAATAGGCTCACCATAGGAAGAACCTTAGCTGACAGCTCAGAATGCTGCTATAATAAGCTCACCATAGGAAGAACCTTAGCTGATGGTACAAAATACTACTACAGTCGAACCTGGATAAGCGAGAGCTCAAGGGACCAGGACCCCTGATTTTGAAACTTGCGAAAATACTCGCGAGCAAGCAAACTCGCAAATCGCAGGCTGTACCAAAACAGAGCTAATTTTGAAAGGTTTCTACTGTCGTGCGAGTCTGTGTGGCGCTGTTTCGCTTGCGACTGCGTTTTCAATCCGACAACACTGTAAAACCATGACGTACCAAAGGGTTGAGGCGATGAGATGCCACAATGAGCCCTTGTACAAGATACGTAACAGACATTAAACACTATTATTGTATTGAGTGCATAATGTAAAATGATTTGTTTCGTTTTATTAGGAAACCATCTTCCAGTTGTTTGTATCTAAGCTTGTCTCAAAATTTTCTCAGGTTTTATGAGTAGAAGTTAAACCGTTCTTAACTGAATATGCAATTTAGATCACTTAATAGCCCGCTTGTCAAATACAGTAATTTACGGGATCGATCCAACCTTAGTTTTAATATTTTATTTTTTTGTTTGAATTTAAATCACTTGTTAATAATTTGAATTCAGTAAGTATTATTTTATTTTCGCAACTATTTTTAAATCATAAATATGACCTAAAGGTTTATACTATGCGAATAATATTTAGTTTGCTCAGACTTGTTTTTAAATGTGTACATTTTTCTGTCATAAAACCCATTGATTTAATTTTTAAATAACTACATACAAAATTTCAAAATTAATGTACTTTTTTAATTTACTATCTTGTTAAATTATCTTTAACGAAGAAAATTATGGTAGTCTAAGTAGACTAAAATACCTTGTATACTTCTATAAAGATATTTAAAACCAATTATATGGTTAATAATACAATACTTTGCAATTAAAGGTTTTCTTTTTCAGTCTGATAAATTAAAATAAAAAAAGTTGGAGATAACAGGATCCAAACAAGTGAGGACGGCACCCTACCACCTCAGCCTAATTGATGCTTCAATAATTTTGAAATAATTAAGATATATTATATAATTTCACCCAAACAAGTTTTTTTATTGAAGGATTGAATAAAGTGTACAAAGCAATTCTATTTGTTTCTACTGTAAACCTATTTTGTACAATGGTTGGGTTATTTCAACAAAATCACTCTCAGAAGGTTGCAACCGAAGAGGGGGATGGCCTCCATTTTGTTATATTATCCTCTACTTGACAGACAAACCCTGTCTCGCACGGTGTGAGGTTGGCGAGTAGAATCCCCTCGCTATTCGATCGTGTGACGTCAGTTTTCGCAGCGCATAAGTTTCAAAATTAGGGGTTTGCGAGATTGTGTGCGAGATGAGAGAAATACGCTAGCGAATCGCTACTCGCACGTTTCAAAATCAGAGGTCCAGGAATTTTTTCACGCTTATAGAGGCTTTCTCACTTAGTCGGTTTTTTACTTATAGAGGTTCAGGAACGGCTTCTCTCACCTATAGAGTTTTCTCGCTTATCCAGGTTTGACAATATAATAAATAAACTCACCATAGGAAGAACCTTAGCTGACAGTTAAAAATATTACTATAATAAGCTCACCGTAGGAAGAACCTTAGCTGACAGCTAAAAATGTTACTATAATAAGTTCACCATAAGAAAAACCTTAGATGACAGTTAAAAATATTACTATAATAAGCTCACCGTAGGAAGAACTTTAGCTGACCATTAAAAATATTACTATAATAAGCTCACCATAAGAAGAACTTTTGCTGACAGATAAAATGCTACTATAATATTTTCTATTTTCCCCTTCCTTCCCCCCGGGTACTAGCCCACAAAATGGGTACGCAAACTAAGCGTCAAGCTCATTTAGTTTGGTTCGCCGGTGACGTATAGGCTGAAGTTCTAATCCAGGATAGGTGTCTTCTCCCACTCTCCCAAAATGGTTTATTAATTTATAGCCTCAAAATTGACCTTACAAAAATACATATTTACTCTTCACTCACCGATTTCGCCCCCGTGGGGCACATTAGTGGGGAAGTGTTCGTGAAGCTCATGCCCTTGGAAAAAAAAAAGGCAAAGTTAAATACAATATAATCAAGAAAATCTCAGTAAATGAATGATGTAAACTATTCTCTTTATTGTGTCAAAAGGAATAAGCGATTACATTGTTTACAACAGTTCTATTGTTCTGTTTGAATACCAACGTAAGCTTTGTGTTTACGGTAAGGTTGGCCAAAATAATAATAATGTGTCACAGTCTCTCGACTCGGGAGACCGGGATTTAATTCTACATAAGATGCAACCGAGTTGCAATTATCTTTTAACATTTAGTACCTCCGCACCATTTTTAATTTTTGTTTAAATTACAATTATAATTTATTTTACTCACCCTCTTAAATACTGCCTGTTCAGGGTTATACGTGTGTGTGATAGTTACTCTAATAGGGCAAGGATGAAGAAGGATGCATCTTAGAGGTAATCGACCTACAATTGCGTGGAAGGAGGATGGGAAAACATTTTTAAAACACTCAGTAAACCCGACCGGGATTAAACCCCGATCCTCCCATCTTTGGCAGGTCAGTCCAACACGAGAGTGATGCCTTAGACCATTCAGCCACAGAAGCGGGTAGTATTACTATTACGAGCAGGGGTAGACTGGGACACCAGGAAACATCCCGGTTCTATTTAGGCCAGTGCAACTATTATAAACATTCAATTATAAATTACCCACTTCGGTGGCCGCATAGTTTAATTAAGGCGTCACTCTCGCAGTAAACTAGACTATCGATGACGGTGTGGTCAGGGCTCGAATCTTGTTCGGACGTACTGAGGGAAGTCCCCCAAATGGGTTTCCATTCTTCCTCCATGTAAATGTGGGCACACTTCTTTTAAATAGAACCTTTCTCATTCCTAAAACCATTAAAGTAATTAGTACATAAGCGTATAAACCAAACGGGTAGTAAGACGTGGCGCTAAAAATATATATACATATATAGTATATATACATGTGTTTGTATATATAT
>CABEEJ010001501.1:132463-153184 GCA_901482245.1 Timema douglasi
CCCCCCCCCCGAAACACTGCGCTACAAACCCCTCTCCCTAGGGACGCACCTTTAGCGACGATCCATCCGACGCCGGTCTGCCTCGCCTTGGCCATGGCCAATTCCATGCAGAAGTTCCCCACGACGACCCCAAGCCCATCGTTTCCGTCGACCCAGGCCGTAGAGAGGGTTTCCTTCAGGACCGTGGGCTGAACGTTCGGCTGGCAGGCCCCTGACGTCACGTCCTCCATGTAGGTCTCTGGTGGGACAGACGGACGAACCATGGCATAGATCTCCATGTGAGGTAAGTAGAACTAGATCACAGGTACATTTTCGACAAGCTCTGCTTACCCTGGCAGCACTTCTCGAGAATGTTATGTATGCCATGTATAATGGGGCAAAGTAGGGAAGAACATGTCCAGTTATAGTTTTAACCAGCTCTGCTTAACCTGGCAGAGCTCCACGACACGCTTTTGATATGTATGATTGGTATAAGGAGGCAGAGTGGAAGGGAACATATCACAGGCACAACCTTAACAAACGCTGCTTACCCTGGCAACACTCCACAACAAGCTATTGCCATGTATGATTGGTATAACGGGGGAGAGAACATATCCCTCTACAGTTCTAACAAGCCCGGTCCACCCAGACAACTTACCGCACCACGCCACTGGAACTCACCTAGCCTGTTGAGGCCGTGACTGTAGTGTCCCCTGTAATCCGCCTCAGCCAGCAGGTCCGCGAGGTCGGTAGCGTACTGGTGCGAGGTACCCACCTTCTCCATGCAGTCAGCGATGAACCTCTTCACTTCCGATAGAGGTACCACCCCAGAAGACGCCGCCATGTCGACGCTGTACCTCCTGTGACACGGGAGTGATCAGTGGCGAGATTTTGGAACAACGTCAATGTTGCTGACATCTTAAATGTTTACAAACTACACATGATGTCATTGCTGAGGGAACTGCATGCTTACTATTGAGCAACAGCGGTGTCATTCTTTTATTTTCCGTGATCAGTCTTCCTTCGAATGTATATCAAATTTGGCAATGCTGGGCTGTCGTTGTTGCCAGTATTTGGGGCTTCTTCCTCCAGCACAGTCATAAAGTTACAGTAGTCTGAGTCTCGTGTTCCTAATACTAGCTCAAAAACATTCACTATATAAACACATATTTTATTAGTACTCTGTGTAGATTTTTTTTTCATTGATCCCGTTAAGATTTTGTGTATGTGTTGGTTGTGTGTTGTTGTTTTTTTGCCGTAAGGTTGTAAAATTATAATTTTATGTGTATAATAATATATTTATTTGAATAATAGTGTATTGTTAACATTTAAAATATAGCAAAAATTATGGAGTCTCCGGCTTGTTACAAGCAATTACATTCCAAGAGGAAAATATTAAGTAGTAAAGAAAGGGCAATGGTGTTAAGAGTCAACACCTATTTTCGTTAAGATGGAACTAGTTCAGTAAATCAAGAGGCAATGCATATTTTTTGTATAGTAATTATGAGGAAAATGCTTTATACATAAAATAGTTTAAGTATAATTACGTGGGGAATAGAGAAACGTTAATATACTTCAATCGTGAAAAAAATACGATTGTGGAAATAGTTATTGTTTCTAGAAAAGGCTGTACACCGAAAGGAAATATGTTTGTCTGTCAATTGAACCCCCCAACCTCCCCATGCCGCATTGTTTATAATGAGGGATTTCCACGTAAGCCCTCCCCTCTCACTTCCCAACGAACGAAAGTGCGAAGATTTGGCAACAGGTAACAGAGAGAGAGCGAAGATAAATCTTTTATCCATAATACCTGCAGTTATCTCAGCTATGAAATTAGGTGTAGAGGAACATTTTTACGCACATGTACATATTACGTTCTTTTGTTAGGGGAAAAAAAAGTTAATTTTTTGGAAATGTACCCGAATTTGCGTAGAGAAAAAATGGAAAACCATTTAGAAATTACCACCTTCAGTACAACCAATAGGAAAATCCTTATCTGACAGCTAGACAATTTCCTAGACCTACTTTCAAGTATTCATACGTCAAGTCATGTGATCTGCAGCTGTTACTTTTGAGAGATATTATCAATAACTATAGAATAACAATAAAAATCTAATAAAATTTTATCAATTTCGACTGTAAAAAAGTTTGAATTTTCTAAAAGGTTCTTTCCAAGAAAATTGTATTGGTTATGTCTTCAGAGGTAATCCATAAAACACATGAAGCTGATGAGTGACATAGGAAAGGGGAGACCTCTAATGTCTACATGGTGTTACATGAGGGGAGGGTGGGTACACCGCAGAGCTACGTCACACAGGTTGGTGGGGTGGGGGGAAAGGTCAGGATTAATGTATATTTGGTAGGGGGGAAGGAAGGCTAAAAAAAATCGTTACGTGGGTGACTCCATACCTCTTTGTAGGTAGAAGAGCTCCTGTCGAGAGCCTGAACGAGAAGGCGACACAAGGATAACCTCCTGCCGGTAAAGTAGGTCCTACTCGTCTTCTAGCAGGTAAAGCAGCGCTGCTAAAATAGAGGGCAGAACCTGTACACCTTCTGTTCAGTAAACGAGCCCCTGTGGGACGTCCTCTCGTCGAGAAGGCGGCGGCGTATCTGGGAAGCTGCGGGCGCCTGTATCTCGCCAGCATCTGACTGAGACTACCAGTACCACCAGCAGCCGCGTGGCTGCGGGCCAAGGTCATCGTCGTGACGGACGTCACTTTAAAGGTCATCACTGTCATCGTCACACCACGCACTGTTGCGAAGTCAACGAACATAAGTAACAAGCACTAACCTTCTCCTCACTAACTTCTTTTTCTTTGACGGCGTTTGAGTCTATCAAAATGTTTTGATACTAATAAATCTACCGGACCCGCTTCGGTGGCCGCGTGGTCTAAGCCATCACTCTCGTATTAGACTGAACTTTCAATGTCGGATGGATTTGGCTTCGAATCCCGGTCGGGTTTACAGAGCCGTTTTATTTTCTAAGTAGTTTTCTCTTCTTATGAAGAGATTCGGGTATATTTCTTATAATTTCTACCCGCCCAGCGATATATATACACACACAACCCCACATGCAACTGGCCAAGATTCAAACCTCAATCTCCTTGTCAAACAGCAATCAAGAATATCGCGAAACTGATGCCTTAGTTTGCGTGACCACCAGTGCGGGTAGTGTACGGGAATAAATAAATATATTTACACAACGTATTTTGTTTACTTACAAACTAAAAAGCCGCCTCAGGCGAGATCCAGATCGTCCTAGTTGTAACTTCGGAAGGAGCTCAATTATCTCTTGAGGAAAAGTTCAGGGTTCAACATCAGGTTGATTAAAAAATGTACTCTTGTTGGGGGGACTTTCAGTCAGCCGGTGCAAGGCACAGTTAATTTCGGAGCTCACCATAAAGTACTGTTTCCAAGGCGCTAAGCGTCGTCCCTCTTGTATTGGCCACAAACCCGTTATGACAATAATTTGTCACCATATCGAGATCCGGGTCGATATATCCATCGCTATCTACCACGGTATCATCTTATATCGTATCACAAAACAAGACACCTTATCTAATTTGTTATTACTATTATTACTATAAACGGTGACGCACGGAAAGTTGGCGGCCTACCCGCTATGACAACTCACAATCTTTAACACTGCCCTCGGTCAAGTCCTCGTCGCCCGTGATAGTTTTGTAGTCGTTTGCAAGGTCAACCAACACGTGAGCGTCATCGTCCGCTGTAGTGTGCGTGCTATTTATCTTGGGCTCGACTTTTCATTAACAAGGAACCGTTATCCTGCGCGCTCAGGGAGTGGATAGATAAAGATAGAAAAGTGAGATGGATTTTTTTTAAAGAGAATTTTAAATATTTTTATGCAATTGTTTTTAGCTATTTTAGAGTGTTTTTTGAAGTTTTTATAGCATTTATTTTACCAAAATATAAAAAATAGTTCTCTAGAAGAAACATAGAGTTGAATTTTATCCACGTGGTGATATCACTAATTCTTGAATATCTGACATGAGCAGAGCGGTATTAGAAAACGAACTGTTTAAATGAAGAGAAAAAGTTCACATTAAATTTTAGGACACCCTTGACAGATATTAAACAACTGTTGATATCAGCAAGTGAAGAAAATTAAATTCTTATGTTTATACTGGAGCGATATTTTATTTATTTTGACCAAAAAATGTTTTGCTATAAATACTGCAAAAACACTGACTTTTCCTCGCGTCCCCTCCCATCCCTCCTTAAAGTTCCCACTTTAGTTTGATTTCTACCAAGGACATCAACACCAGAAAAATGATCTAAATAGTGTTACGATAAAGCAATAACAGTGAATATAGTTCTCTTCTCACACTTATGTATATACTACAGCGCTTACACTTTTTTCGTATTCACGGGGTCATGAAACGTCAATATTTATCAAAATTTCAATTTTGAATTTTTCATCGACCACAATACTTTCTTCTCCGAGGAGTTGGGAGAAAGTAAAAACCGAACATATAAATAAACCATGCAAGTAGCCATTATTGGTATATAAGTACCTTTATTATACGTCTATGGTTTGTCGTTATCAGCTAAGTACATAATATCAACGTTCATGGTTATTGCGTCGAGAACAAACCGACAACTGCTGCTATCTATGAGCCACACTTATGACTTTTTCAAACAATGTCGTTGAGTAAATATGTTGTTGACGAATGAAAAAATTATGAGGCTATAAAATATTACATTAAATAATAAGAGTCAGGTGAACAGCTCGATTTTACGTCTCGCCTTACATTATGAAGCAATATCAAATGAAGATATGGTTGACCATAATTATATATTTTATTTTTTAAGTCAAAAATACCCACTTTGGTGGCCGCTAGGTCTAAGGCGTCACTCTCGTGTTAGAATAGACTGGCGATGACAGGGAAATCGGGGTTCGAATCCTGTTCAGATGTATTGAAGGTGAATTTTCAAAACTGGTTTTTCGACTCCCTACACACAAATGTAGGTACACTTCCTCTAAATCCGTCCTTCATCATCCGTAACTCAATAGCGTAATTGGTATGCTACAAATGCATAGTGGTATAACCCGAACAGTTAGTAAGATTCACTGCTGAAAAAAAATATCCTGAATAAAAAATAATAGCTTTATTAGACTGAAGATAAAAGGCGTGATGTAAACAAACATATTTTCCAAACATTGTATCAGAATAGTTTTTATTCCAGTATTTTCAGAGGCGGTATTCCCAAACTCTTTGCAAAGTTATTCTGGAAGAAAGAAAAACATAATAAAATGAGAGAAACAATTATTATGAAATAGAAATTACTATACAATGTTGAAGTGAAGGGATAGTTAAAAAAATCTTAGATCATTTAAAAACAAAAACACGATACAGTGAAAGTTAAATAACTTTCGATTTAGTTAATTTAATAGCTTAAAATATTTGAATTCAAATCAATTTAAAAATTACATCTGGACACGGGAATAAAGCCTAGGACATTATGCTTTAAGAGCCAACGCTCTATCACTAAGCTATCCAACAATACTTCCGTGTTTATGGTCATTTTTTCACTCATATTTTAAGGTAGAGTCTGTTATGGACTTGTGAATATCGCTGGCTACTAAGAGCTATCATTAATATCAATAATACATACATTGCACGTTAAAGTGAATCAAGATCGAAGAAAGCAACGCTACACACTTAAGTATATATTAAAGGCAAAGCTTGGGGGATGAATGATAATAATAACGTATATCAGTTGTCATGATACGGTATCTTAAATACGTACCTGCGATTTAAATATCTTATAATTTAAATACATTTTATTATGTTATTTAATATAACTTTTATTTAGAAATTACAGAAATAATTTTTGTTTAATTGTCATAAAAAGTAAATGTTTGAAAGTTTATTTACTTTATATATATAATGAATTTGCCATATTGGAACACACAAGTCTTAGCCCGAATCGACAGTTAACAACTCTGTCTAGTAAAAACAAAAACAAACACTAATTACCAGACTTCAAACACAGATTGTGCCTGGGAGCTGCTGAGCTCTTACGGACAAAAGTAAAACGACTTCTAGAAATAGAACATAAAAACAATATAATTTACAAATGAAGCGTATTGTTCTCTTTCTCGCAACTACAGTAAACTGTAAACAAGCAAACTGAATGTTATTCGCCGTAACCTGCTTGCGCATGTGCGGAAATAAAACAATAACAGTACAGTCAGACTAAATAAAAGTGACACAACCTAAATGTAAATGCACTAGAAATGAATTCAATAAAACGGGATCATTACAGTGCTCCCCTACTTTATGGGTTATTTTTAGAAGAAAAATTAATCAGAAAGTAATTCGGTTATTTGTTTTTACATTGAACCTTCTGCACATCTTATAACACAACGATATATTTTATATAAAAAAAATACATAGAAACCCTATACATTGGTTACATAGAGTAACAGCAGATTAAGCTAGGTAGTGTTCATCAATTATTTTACATAAATTAAAATGTATCATTTACTTCGAAATTTCTCATTTAACAGTCCTAAAAATGTTCATCTTGATTTGTCACTTCCTTTAATGAATTAAATGTTCTATGGCAGAACAGTTTTAGATTCTTACTCTAATTGATATGATTAACTAGGCTGGTGATATAAAAGAGAAATTATTAATTTAGTATTTAGCTAGCTTTCTTTTATGTACACTATTTTCACATTGTAATACAATAAAATAAACAACATAGGAAAACAAAGAGCTACACATCGCACTGCACATAATCAGGATAACACCCTTGACAAAACACAATATATAAAATTTCTGACATCCCAAACTAAATTGGTAGATCTGAAGTTAATCGCGATATTTCTGAAGCTTCACGTTGGAATAGTATGCAAAATATACAATATCTATGTTCTGGTAAAATTATATTCTAAGTTAAATTCACATTATAAAAGTTTTATCATTGTGAGGAGACAACACCTACTCCTACTTCGGCTTTAATATCCTACTTTCCCTCTATCTTTGTTACTTTCTTAAATAAGGTTTAATTTCATCTACATGTTTAGGCTGGTACATCTCTGCCACTACAGTTTTCGCTTCACCTCTTCCATCATCTTGCCTCTATTATTGGTTGGTATTTTGGGTCCCTGGGTCTCTTTGTTCTCTGCACCTTGGTGGGTTACAATACTGATTGTATCCCTTCTGTACCTGATTGTGATCCTTTTGCCTATTCTGTCCCTGTTTGAATCGTGGACCACTACCTTGGTTTCCCTTGTACCAATTTCCCTGCCCTCTCTCCCAGTCTTGTGATGGAGGTGGTGTCGTGCTTTCTCTCTGAAACTGATAATTTGTTCTACCTTGTCCCTGTGGGTGTTATTGATCCTTAACTTTCTGGAAACTTGACCAATTTAGTTTACTTTCTATCCCTGCATCTCTTTGTGAATTTGAATATAGGTACCCATTTTGTGTTTAATCACGTTCCTGTACATCCCCTAAATATTCCCACTCTCTAGTTCCTTGAAATCTATAATCAAATGCACTTAACACACTCTCCAAGTCTTGAAGGTCCTGTAAATTCGCGCCAATAAGAGCATTCTATACATTTTGAGGAAAATAATATATCAAATGCCCCATGAGCCTATCTTCCTCTATCGGGTATTTCAAGTACTTTGCTTGTACCTTATATTTGTGAAGATATTCACACATAGCTCCTCCTCGAACACTGTATTTACCATTGAAAATCTGCTGCAAAAAACTATCTTGTTTTACCTGTTACCAAAATTTTCCTGCACAAATGTATCCCATTCTCCTTCTACAGAATTCACCCAGGACCTCGCTTCCTCTCTTAATCCTGATAACAAAATTGGAATATTATTAGCTTCATTAAATCGTTCCTCTTCCAAAGTACGCTCCACTTTTCGAATGTATTGGATTGCCAAAATATTTCCTTTCGGCCCTTTGAATTTGGGAATTGAAAATAACATTTCCTCACTCATTCCTCTAAACAAGACATTATTATGACAAACATGACTATCAACTCTCTCTTTATTTTTAACTTCGTTAAATTTGACTCTAAGTCTTCAACTTTGTTTTGTAATCTCTCAAGATTTTTCACATAGCTATCTCTTAATTTATTACCTTTTCTTCCATACGTTCGTCTTTTTGAGTCACTACATCTTCTACTTGAGACTAAATATAATCTTTATTCACATCCAGTTGCCCCTCCAGTTCCGACCTCATATTACCGACTTCGCGTTCCAAGTTAGACTGAACTATTTTGACAATGTTTTTTATGTGAACAACTTTGAACTCGATACCTTCTACCTTATTTTCTGTGCTTTTGACTGTTTTTATAAATTTATTTTCTAACCCTTCTATCTTTTCATTTACTTTGTCAACTCCCCAATTAAATAAAAATGAATTTTTCTTAAATTATCTTGTTTTTGTTCCAAATCCTTTTGATTTTGTTTTACAGTGATCAAATTTTTATCTAGATCCTTAACCTTACCATTAAGTGCCTGATGCGATCTTTCCAGGTTATCTAGTTTACACTCTAATTTTATTCCTAATTCCTTAATATTGTTTTTAATTTGAGTACCCAATTTTTTATTATTATCTTCCATCTGTGTTTCCAATTTTTTATTATTTTCTTCCATCTGATTCATTATTATCATGATAGGTTGTTCCATTTTTTGGTTCCCTTCCGCTACTAAATTCTTTTCTACCTGAGCTGGATCAAAATCTCTTTTACTATCCTCAATGTCTACAGTAGTCTTTTTTAATATAGAAATTTCATCACCCCCATCCTTTAATTTGGAATGTCAACTTGAGCTATTTTCATCTAATATCTGATTTTCACTATTATTTACCGACTCCCCTTGTTCTAACTGTTCTGTCCTGGAAATGCACCCTTTATGTAAGTTTCTACTGTTTGCATTTCCCACTTTTAGTTATTTTAATCGACTTTCATACGTTTCATTTCCCCAATCCTCATCACTCTCCTCTAATCCTTGTTGATTATACGGTTTGTTCATGATTTTTTCGTCTTCCAAACAAAATTAAATCTGACCTCCCCCATTATTACAAATTTCCCCATTTAAACCCTCTTCTGATTAAAACTTCATTACCTACAAGAAATTTTGAATTTTTTTACGTATATTAATGTCCAGGTCTTAACACAGTTTAAGTTCTACTTATATCATAAAATGTTTGAAAGAGTTACCTTACTAACAATACACTTAATTAATTATTATTTAATTAAAATAATTAAATGTAACAAACAAAAATATATGTATTTACGGCTCTTCTGTTGATCTGTCCCTTGGTGATGGTCCAACATCCATTGATGAATTACTTCGCTGCTATCCACAATGAAATGAAATTAATTAAAATACTGAAACATGACACAAACATACTATCTATCCACTCCTATTCTGTTGATCTGTCCAGCGGCGATGGTCCAGCATCCGTTGATCAGCTGCTTCTCTGATATTAATGCTGAAATTAATTGAATAATTAAATTTAACAAAATATGTGTGTCCACGGCTATTCTGTTGATCTGTTCCTCGACGATTCTCCAACATCCGTTGATCTGTTGCCTCACTGCTATGATCGATAACATTAATTGATTAAATAATAAAATAACACCATGTAGCAAAACATATTATCTACGGATATTCCATCGACCTGTCCCTCAGTGGTTCTCCAACATCCGTTGATCGGTTACCTCGATGCTCTGTTGCTATTCTGCATTGTTGGTTACTTCGATGCTTTGTTGCTATTCTGCATTGTTGATGACGTACCTACAGGAACGCCTGTATGTGTGATAGCTGCCTCGCTGCTGCATTTGCCCTTGAATTATTCAGTGAGCACTTCTTAATTTCCAGTGTTCTCCACGAGTGTTTTATCGAACCGTCGGTGAGCACCTCTTAATTTCTCGAGTTTTCCGTGAGTGTTTTTTTTTATCGTGCCCCGCGATTGGGAAAGTCATTTGTCGCGATACGGTATCTTCTACACGTACCTGCGAGCTGCGATTTAAATATCTTCTAATTTAAACACACTTTATTATGTTATTTAATATAACCTTTATTTAGAAATTACAGAAATCATTTTTGTTTAACTGTCGTAAAAAGAAAATACTTGAAAGTTGATTTACTTTATGTATATATAGATCAAAATGAATTTGCCATATCGGCATATGTATTAGCCCGAATCGACAGTTAACAACTCTGTCTAGTAAAAGCAGGCTTAAAACTCAGATTGTGCCCGGGAGCGGCTGAGTTCTTACGGACACAAGTACAACTACTCCTAGAAAAATAATATAAAAACAATATAATTTACAAATGAAGCATATTTATCTCTTTCTTGCACCTACAATGCGAGGTTTTTTCTTTAATTATTGCGAGGGCTGTAAACAAGCAAACTGAATGTTATTCACCGTAGCCTGCTTGCACGTGTACGGAAATAAAACAGCAACAGTACAGTCAGACTAAATAAAATTGACACTACCTAAATTTAAATCCACTAGAAATCAATTCAATAAAATGGGATCATTACACAGTCAAGTCACGTGGTCAGGTGTCATTTTTCAACTTATTTGAATATGAATCAGTTACGGCTGATGTCCGTAACTAAACTAATTGATCCCTCCAGCTTCACCTTTCCCATAAAATTTATTGTGTAGCATTGCTTTCGTTCATCTGAAAATATCTAGTTTATTATTGATATAATAATAGAGTCTAATTATCATAAGAAGAGCCTTAGACGACAGGTATAAAATTGTGCGTCTGGGTTAGATCTTTCGTCACCTAGTTTGCGAAATGATTTGATAGTATTGATATACCGTTGCTCAGGGGACGCCTGAATGTACTAATGATGCATCCTTTCCATGGAGGTTATTTCTATGTCCCGATAATATGAGATGATGATCTTAGTGGGTATGAAGAGGTGAATCCAATAAAGATATTAAATTGACTTAAGCCTAAATATCCAAACCATGGTGACCAATGGGGTAGTTCCCCTTTCGAGAAAAATACCCAAGGTAGCAGTTGGGAATCAAACCTGGGACCCCTAGGTTCGTAGCCAGGTGCACTGACCACTACACCATGGGGCCGGATAAGGCCCATATTTATAACATGTTACTATATTTCTACTGTTATTTCATAGGTATTGATAAAATCCATCAAAAGTGATAGCTGCCAATAACATGACTTTATGTATGGATATATTAAAATGGTTTTAGTAACTTAAGTTACAACAAGATACCATTTTTACTACCCGAATCAGGATATAGAAGGACACTCACCATAGCTCGTATCTGGACCACATCGTAGATGATTCCACCATCCTTGGCCACCTTCTTGCTACGGGCCATCTCCTTGTCCCCAGGGACCATGACGGGTCGATCGGGGTCCATCTGTAGCGAACAGATAACAAACAGCATCCCAACCGTCTACCTCACAATCCCACGTTACGCAGACACTGCACGGGTATAGGGCTACCTTGATTTTGCTAAGAAACCCGTTCTGGAAGGTCTTTTATCTTACTAAAATACTACTTATACAATAGGATTCTGGTACAAAATAAAGCCTTCCAGAACGGGCTTCCTAGCAAATGTATGGTATAGCTGAGATATCACACAATCAGATGTTGCTCTTAGGTTAAAAATTGATAAAACCTTTAACAGTACACGATTTTGTTGTTTACCGGAATGAACAAACAACTATTTTCTATGACTCTATACATCTATATACTTGTAAACATAGTTTAAATGTTGACATTTTCCCTCTGAAAAGTACAAAAACCCACATATTTCTGTTGATCATTAAGAGCTAAATGTCCGAGAAATTAAAGGTAACGGGTATAGGAGCGTTGTATTGTCATTTATATTCTCCTTCTCCCTTGTTTGTTCTCCTAATGTCGAACAGCTTTACGCAGGAATGTTATAGACCCGCTTGGTTTCTGGTGTTAAGGAATTTCTGATCTCGACTATTCCGCCATCTTGAATTAGAATATGTGTTACCACCCTTCACCCCATTCTTATCATAATCCGTGTCAAGGACAGGACTGCCAAGGACTACATGGTCCCAGTCACGTCCAAGAGTGACGTCTTCCGCCGTTCGGCTGTTGCCCGACTCAGAACTTCTGACTTGACATTTATGCCAGACCAGGTTGTCTGCGAAAGGGCTGATTTGTTGTTTGAGTACCGAGTCATTGTCATGACTCTTAACCTCGTGAATGAACTTATAAACCTGATGAAATGGAACAGATGAAATGAGCCTGCAGAATACTACAGGTGTGTGATTTTGTAGCCCAACTCAGGACTGTACTGACTTGACCGTATTGCCAAACCAGGTCTGCCTGCGAAAGGACTATATTTGTGTTCGAGAATAGAGTCACTTTCGTGACTCCTGACCTCGTGAATGATTATTAATACCTTGTACATACATACATACACTTGATTAATTGTTTACACTGTGAGGTGAAATTGGTGAAACTGAATGATTGCGAGAGTGACGTCTTCTTCTACGGATGGTCTTTTATATGGCGCACACTCGTCGAACAGGAGAGGCACAGGGGAAGGGAGTGCGCGCGGACAGAATAACATTCTATATTATTCCGGCAAAGTCTGGCAGTTACCATCTTCTTCTCGTCTTTTCGTTTCTTTGAAGTTGGGTGGATTGAGTATGGTGGTGGTGGTGACGGTCTCTAGCGGCGAGATGCGGCACTAGGCTCAGTGTTGGCAGTTGCTCGCGTGTGGTTTATGTGGTCGGATGTTTGTTGTTCGAGGTAGCTTAGTCAGGTCGGTGATATTGGGTGATTTTTATGCTTGACTGGCCCCAATCTGTTTACTTGGAGCAATAATTGCTACAGGGCCACATTGAAAATATAAAGTTCTGAGATGGCCAAATTAAAAAAATATATATATTGTTAGTAACTTAAATATAAATAATAATTTTAAATCCTTATTATTAAAATAAGTAAAATTAAGATTGTTCAATTTTAAGACTTACCGGTGCCCTCACTTCTTAACTCAGAAATATTAAACCTTTTATTTTCATCAGCAATGGTGAGATTGTTAGGTTTAAATTTTGTGTTGTTGACCCGCTTAAATGGTGCTGCGAGGTCTAACGTGCTACTATCGTGTTATAATAGACTGCCGATGATAGGGAGATCGAAATTCTAATCTCGGTCGGCTGTACTGAGGGTGGTTTCTCCATAATCGTTTTCCACTCTCTCTCTATGCTCATTCGGGTACACTTACTCTAAATATAACCTTCATAATCCTTAAAATCAGTAACGTAACTAGTATATAAGCGTATAGCCCTAACGGGTAGTAAGACACGGTGCTAATAATACATTAAAAATCTTGTGTTGATGTCACTTTCATAATAAATTGATGGCTAAAGGCGTGTACCCTTAGTCGCGATATCTCGAGTATTTGTGCTGCCAAACACTTCACATATTTGGTGCGCAAATTGAACAGATTTGGGAGGGGGAGACGGGGGCGGTGAATTGATCTATGGTGAATAAAGAGTAAAATTTTGGTACACCAATATTATAATTTTTGATTTCCAAATCTCCAATTTGTGTGTTTTTCAACGTTTATAAAAGGAAGAATTGGACTTAACTACAACATATATCGGGCAGCATGCAGGATTGACACGACTTGCTTATAACATTCTACCACCAAAACGGGTATAATTATTATTGTATAGTTTTACAAGCAAGTATACGTTTATTGCTTGAACAACGCATCCTAGGAGGGCCACCTGCGGCTTCCATCATCCTCCACCTAGCTATCTTTAACCCAGCACACAGACACAGCACCCAAACCACAGGTCGTTAATTTATCTCTGTAAAAAGGGTAAACCCACATTCCAGCAATAATCAATTTTTCGGCCGTGAAGGGAATCAAAACACGGAACCCTTGGCTTAGTAGTCAGATACGCTACCGACTGAACTTTAGAGTCGGACATCAATTTCGCTGACATGTACCATAATATGATGGTTATCAAGCTTACTCCCGGGCTCCAAGTTCCTGGGATTGTCCAGCAATGCTGCCATTCTCTCCTCGGCGCCTGGTGCGATAGGTTGTTACCGTCAAGCTTACTCCTGGGCTCCAAGTTCCTGAGATTTTCCAGCAATGCTGCCATTCTCTCCTCGGCGCCTGGTGCGATTGTCAAGCTTACTCCCGGGCTCCAAGTTCCTGAGATTGTCCAGCAATATTGCCATTCTCTCCTCGGCGCCTGGTGCGATAGGTTGTGTTACCGTCAAGCTTAATCCCGGGCCCCAAACTCCTGAGATTGTCCAGCAAATATTGCCATTCTCTCCTCGGCGCCCGGTGCGATAGGTTGTGTTACCGTCAAGCTTACTCCCGGGCCCCAAGTTCCTGAGATTGTCCATTAATGCTGCCATTCTCTCCTCGGCGCCCGGTGCGATAGGTTGTGTTACCGTCAAGCTTACTTACAGGCTCCAAGTTCCTGAGGTTGTCCAGCAGTGTTTCCATCCTCTCCCCGAAGCCCGGAGCGAAGAATCCTGGATCGATGACGACATAGCTCTGACCAAGTCCAGCTGGGGTGTCATCTTGTGATATCCAGGAACGGACTTTGGGACCAAATGAGGCACCTTTAGGAAAAAAATAACAAAAACATAGAGGAACAAAACGTCTCGCCAACATACCTAACTGTGAGAAAGTCAAAGAAATAGATTCTCGGATTGTCACCAATAAAGTATTTTTAAGAAACTCGAGTAAAATATGTCTACTAAAATGTGCGTTACGAGTTGATCCCATCGTTCTACATCTGTCATACTTTAAATATAAACAATGGTAATGGATGCGACGGCAAATACATTTTGAAACGTATAATAATGATTCGTCACCTTACTTCCAAAACCTAATGACAAGGAAGGGGATAACACGCAGAAAAGCTATAAAGGGAGTAGAGCTGAGAAATGCACAATGTGTAAAGTATTTTGAGAGTGTGATTGGGGCGAAGAGTGGGAGTGGAGAAGATCTAATAACAAGAGGGCAGCAGGTGGAAATGTTCTACATGTGCTTAAAATAAATGTGAGGAAAATAGAAGCGCCCTTGAAGTGTGTGGAAGTGTTAGATAGGGCCAGCTTCATACCCATAACTACACATGCGGCATAAACATGGACATTGAATGTAAGAGAGACGAGGAAAGTCACTAGGAGAAACATAATTAGGAATTAAGTTGTTAGGACAAATAATTGGGGTACAGGGAGTACTTTATATAGTATAGGAAACAAGGGTGAGATGGTATGGTAGTGCAATGAGGATGTTGGAGTACATGAGATTGTAGAGAAAGAAAGGATAAGATGGTACGGCATGTAATGAGGATGTTGGAGTACATGAGATTGTAGAGGAAGCAAGGGTGAGATGGTACGACATGTAATGAGGATGTTGAAGTAAATGAGATAGTCTAGGAAGCCAACACTGAGATAATATGGACATGTAATTAGGGTGTAAAAGGAAAGAATACTAAGGAGAATGATAGAGATGGCGGGTGTATGAAAAGGGCAGCAAGGGAGGAGACCAAGAAAGAATGGGAGCGGTAAATAATAGTTAATGTGGAAGGGAGAGGAGAAAAATGGAATCAAATAAAGGAGGAAGAATGGTGGAAGGGGGGAAGATGAAGGAATTTCACTAGACTGACAAGACCACAAGCTGGAAACAGTTGATGATAAAGACTTCCAACACCTCGTGTATTTGATAAACATTAGAGTCTATTTACAGCTCCAGGATTTCATGGCTAAGCCAATAAAATGCTTTGTTTGACTCTTGATTGACGATTAGCATTAAAACGTACAACAGAGCATACCGGCCAGTATAGCTGAGAGGGTCTCCACGACGAGTGCCAGCCCGTACCCCTTGTAGCCCGAGGTGCCCCCGAGGGGCATGAGGCACTTGGCCTGGAGGGCAGCGGTGGGGTCCGTGGTGGTCTTTCCATCAGGGCCCAGAGCCCAACCCTCGTCTAGGGGCAAGCCCTTCTTGTGGTGCTCGTGGATCTTGAATCAGAAGGCATCACGACATGAAGGGGTTGGCTAGGACACCCGTCACAAGGTCGTCGATGACTTAATCTTAGGGGGACGATATGGAGATTTTAGTAAAATGGACTGCACAAAAAATATTTTTAGCACTGCGTCTTACTAACCGTTCGGGTTATAAGCGTGTGCACTAGTTAGTGTGTTAGGGATTATGAAGCTGGAATTTAGAGAAAATGTACTCAAATTTTTGTGTAGAGAGAATGTAAAATTATTTAGGAAAAAACTTAACACAGTCAAGTCTTATATCATCCGACCAATGAAGCGATCTCCAATGATTAACTGAGAGGGACTACGTTAATCCTCTGAATATTGGAGGCCCCATCTGCTGTCGAGGTGACTTACGCGTCAACTTGACACATCTGATGTACTGGTTTGAATCCTAGCTAGAGACAAATTAAGTCCAAACACAGGGGGAAGAAGATTAAATCTTCGTTCTTACGGGCTCGAACCAAAGACTCGCATAAGTGGGCTGGTCATCACGTGAGTTACAACGCCTCGGTGATCTTGACCACATTCAACGTCCTATTATAGTTACGACTGTAAAATGGTGCAGTGAAACTAACACAGGAAGGGCCTTATCTGATAGCCAGTAAAGTTACTAGATCTACTCGCACTTATTCATACATCAAATCACGTGATCTTCAGTGATCAATTTTGAGAGATATTATCATATCCCATAAAATAATATTTATTTAAGGTAATTAACGTGCACTTCCTGAACCGACTGATTATATCAGCACACGTTAATTTCTATGAGCAAGAGCGAAAGGGTCTACCAATTTTGCCGGGAAAGGTATTTTAAAATACCTTGCAGGGTTATTTCACGTGCCACAATATACTTGTTGGAACTGACGGCTTTACTTCCCATCCGTAGGAAGTTGCACTACGTATTTTTATTGCTCAAGAAAAATCCATCAACCCATGTTGGGCTTGAACCCACGAAAATCGTGTCTTGAGGAGAACACTTTGTTCCAAAATCACTGAGGTCGACTATAAAATAACAATAGTAATATATATTTAAAATCGTATAAAAAAAGAAAGACTCAAATTTCACAAACTAGAAATTTTTCCGATTTGCCAGGTATAGAGGCTGGGACCCATAGATTTAAAGGCAGACACGTTAACGACTGAGCTAAAATGTCGGACTTATTTATATTATAAAATTTTATAAATGTTGACCACTAAAAAAATTGTATTTTATTAAGGTTCCTGGCGTTGAAATTTGGACTGTAGGCGTACCTTACCCGCTGACACGGCTGTAGCGGTCATGTCGAAGATTAAATCATCTGAAGAGAGTACCGGGGCTGCGATAGAAATAGGGCTGAACCCCAAGACAGCCTGCAACCATAACAACATTATTGTAAGGAGGGAAGTATCCTTTAGGCGATAAACCGCAAACACAATAACATTAATGCGAAGAAGTTTTTTTTTTCGTACCGCGTCTTACTACTCGTTCAGGCTATTCGCATACATCGTAGCTACTTTAATAGGTGTAAGGATGTAGAGGAACACATTTTAGAAGTAGTCTACCCACATTTGCGTGGAAGGAGAGTGAGAAACCATTTAGAGAAAAAACACCCACAGTAAACCCGAATGGGAATCGAAACCCGATCTTCCAGTCATCAGTATGCAGGTCTAACACGATAGTGACGCCTTAGACCATTCGGTCACTGAAGCAGGTCAATTTTAATTTGAAGGGCCCTATATGACAGCTAGAAAAGCTACTAGTTATACTTTCACGTATTTATACGTCAAGTCATGTTTTATGGCTGTGCAAACTTACTTACAGGAGGAACAAATGGAAAAAAGAAAATGTTTGGTTGTACATAAAGTTTCATTCATTCGTTTTTATTCAAAATACATTTAGAAAAATACACACATATAATATACTGACATGAATAAGTTTAAATACCTTGAGAGTGTATTACAATCATTAATACTTGAGTGGCTTGGTATGTGTTTAAGTTCGTTTATAATATTTATATAATGGAGTGTGAGACGAGGGAAACTTTGAGAAAGGGAGTCTCAAGAAAGAAGACACATGCTCAAAATTAAATCGGTTTATAAGATCACTTTTTTGAAGTTTCTTGATTAAAAACACTTGAATATGAGGATGAAAACAGCGTCATATACTTTTAGACATGATTTACCAAGTTTGGATTTTTTTTTAAATAAAAAAACAAGTTTTGTTGTGTTTAAAAATCTACTTCACAACACATTTAAATTATTTATCCCGTGGGCTGAATTGAACACACCGGTGGGCCTTATTTGGTCCATGAGCCATAGTTTATCATCCACGGCCTAAAGTGTCATTCCCACAATATAATGGATTGCCAATGACGGGAAGATTGGAGTTGGAATCTTGGTAGGGTGAATTGTGGATTACTCCCCCCCCCCCNGTTTTTCCAAAATGGTTTTACACTCTCCCTACACGTGAATGCGGGTACTCTTCCCTTAAATTCAACTTTTCACATACCTCAAAATATTATTGTAATTAGTACATATGCGTATAACCCAAACGGGTAAGTAATAAATGGTGCTAAATACAATTATTATCAGTATCTATCAAGTAACACTAATAGTTATGGTAAAATGTTATCAATTTTGATAGAAAAAAGGTTTATATTTTTTAAAAGGTCTTTCCTATGAAAATTGGACCGTATTAGTGACTTGTTGAACCTTATCTAGCATCTGTTAAAGATATTGTCATTAGTTCTACGTTCGTTTATATGTATGCACCAAGGCCAATTAGATTTTGACTTGTGGTTACAATCCAAAACATTGTTGTAGACGAAGTATGAGTAGAACGCATCTCAGCTACTACCAGACTTGGTGTAATGATCAGCACTCCTGACTCTGATCTATGAGATTGCGATTTGGCTTCCGTCCTAATAAATCCTTTTCAATTTTTGCACTGAGGGTGGTTGGTCTACGTTGAGGCCTTAACAGGTCAATGTTGGTGCTTTTTTACGCTTGGGCACTCTTCTCTTCCTTTTATACTTAGATTGAGTATTTAATAACCCACTACCCATAGTGGTAGCCTCATGGAATAGTACGACACTCTCGTGTCTCACTGAATTTCCGATAACGGCAAAATCAGGGTTAGGCCGGACGTCCTGAGGAGTTTTTTTTATTAATTGTTTCCCACTCTCCCTCCAGGAAAATTCTGATACATTTCCAAAAGCCTATCCCATTAGCATAATTAATGTATACGTATAGCCAAAACGGGTACTAAGATACGATGATAACAAAACCTCATTATATATAGGTATTCTTATTTTTTATTATTTGGGGTATTTAACGTACACTTTATGAACCGACTGATTATATCGGCACACTAGAATTTCTACGACCAAGCGAGAAAGGACCTACCAACTTTGCCGGGAAAGGTATTTTCACAAACCTTCTAGGGTTCTTTTACATGCCACAACCAACTTTGGACCAACGGCTTTACTTCCCCTCCAAAGTAAGTTGTGCTACGGATTTTTATCGCTCAAGAACAACCCATTGACCCCTGATGGGTTTGAACCCACTACCATCTGGTCCTGAGGTGAGCACCTCACTCCAAAACTACCGGGGAAGACGTAATATATGTTATGTAAAACTATATAGGTATCTTGGATTTTAAGAGTATATCTACTTGGAAGTACAGTAGATCCATATTAGGATTCTGGTAAAAATGAGATTTAAAAAAAACCACTTATTTTTTCTGCCAACGTTGATAATAGTTTACCATATAATTACTGTTACTTTTTAGGTTTTGACAATATTTATCAATATCTTATTTGACCAGTAAAAAGTATCTTAGATATACTTTCACGTGTTCATACGTCATGTCGTATGATCTACAGCTGACACTTTTGATAGATATTACCAATACCTATAAAACAACAATAATAATATACATAGTATTATTATTATCACCGCGTCTTACTACCCGTTAGGGTTGTACGCACTTACGCTAATGTGTTATGGTAGAGTGATTGTGAGATGAAATGGAGAACCTACAGTTTAACGGGGAATCCGAACCACGGTGGAGGCCTGGCATTCCTCACATTCACTAGTTGTGATTAATACACGTCCTTTCAGAGGTGAAGGAAGTACTGTACATAGTAAAAGTGTTAACAATTTTGAACGTAAGAACATTTATTTATATTTTCTCAAAAGCTTTTATCAAAATTTCACTATACCTCTTTGGCTCTTGTGGGGGCCATCACTGGGGGGGTGTTGCCAAAAGTCAGCCCCTAGAAGACAAAAGAAAGGGGATTATTCGGGTAACTAACGTGGACTTTCTAACCACACAATTACACCAGAATATTACTTTTTTTTATCAAAGATTTAACGTGAATTTTATGAAACGATTGATTATATACACACGTGACTTACGAACTAACCTACCATTTTCTCGGCTGTTAATTTAATACCTTGTAACCCATATCGGTGGGTGCGTGGTCTAAATATCAGTCTCGTTTAATATAAATTCCGGTGACGGGGAGGTTGGAGCTTTGAACTCCAGTTGAGTCTGAGGTGATTTATTCTAAGTCAATGTTTTTACAATCTTACTCTACGTAAACTTATTACACATATTTTAAATTATACCTCCATCGTATCCACCCTCACCCATTATAGTAAAATGTGTAGATAGCTCGGTCGGATAGAAAGAGGTTGGAGAACCCCCCCC